>CM038223.1:18894558-19070295 GCA_021442155.1 Cymbidium sinense
TTATTTTAGTAGGTTTACAAGTTCCTTATAGGCAAAGTCCCATAGTTAATTACATCCTAGAAGATCTGAATCTCTTAAGAAAACTCTTGATTAAAGTAGTTAGCTAATATCTCTATAGATTTCAAAGTTTAGATTAATAATTGCTAAATCAAAAAATAAAATAGAAGATCAAATATAAATAGTCTTAATGAATTCAAAATAAATAGCAAGTGTTTTAATATTGGAAATCCCAATAAATTCTTCAGTATATCCAATGGTTAGGCTTCATATTTCTAAAATTGAGATTTATATTTAATTTTGAATTAACATTTCATTATAATGTTAAGACATATATCCCAATAGCACAAGATTGTGGGAACGCCTAAAAGATAAGGATTTATACCTGTAGCGAATGAGAAATAGGTAGCCTTGGAACCTAAAATTAAAGTGCTTCAGCCCAACCTAGAAGCTCGACCTAGTTTAATGAAGGAGAAGATATCATGCATTGACTCAAAATTACTTAAATTTGTGAATTTATCCTGACTTTTTAAGACTTACAACTTGCGTGGATGGGCTGCTAGCTAACACCGTCTATGCTTATGCAAAATGAATAGCTATTATTTATTAAAAAATAAATCTTAAAACCTCGACCCACTCCCTAAATTCTAAGATCGGGATTGGTATGGGAATTTTTTCTATCTAATTCAATAAAATTTTAGCTTTTTTATATTTTTAGAAACATAATTTATTTTATAAGGCTTGAGTATCTAATTATACCTACTACATGTAATGAAAGTAGTTATGGGCCAAATTAGATAGAGTCAAACATCACCAAGAAGATGAATATTCTCACTAGATAGATACCTCTTATATGAAATGGGAGAATGACCCTAATTTAAGAAAGACAATAAGATGCATTATAATAGTAAGACCTAGAGTTTCTAATTACTTTTAATATTTATGCCTAAAGCTTTAGTTAACTAAGATTCTAAGTTGTATTTATTTTTAATCTGAGTTGATTAATTTAGTTGGGATAAAAAATTAAATTCTTAAGAGATTACCAAAATATAAGCTAACATTAAACAATCAGAGCATCACTAAAAGAAACATATAAAAATATATCATTTCTCTGCAATATAACGTAAATACACCAATAATCAAAATAATATAATATATAATATAATGGCCAGTTCAACTAGATTCTAATATACATTCCAAAAAAAGTAATGCACAATCGAGTTCTGCTCTTATACAAACCACCTAGAATTAAGTAAATAAAAAGATAAGCCAATGAGGGGTCTTCATCTTCATTTCCATGGTGTGAATACTATAGGCTTCACAAGGCTCTCTAGTTGTATGCATTGTAGCCACTACTTGTCCTAAATCCCATGGCTCTAACCTAGTTTTAGTATAAAGTATATTTTAAATTCCAAAATAAATTTTAATTAAATCTACAATATAGAGGTTATTTGAAGCATGCATACACAGAAGCAGTTATACTCTTTATAGTGGGGCATGGAACTAGCGAGTACTAAGCCTACCTATCCCAATGTGTTGTTGTTCTCATTGGAGTCTCAATCAAACAACACCTGTAATCAAACTTGTTAGCTTTAAATTTAATATAGTAGCTCCTTTGATTGAGTACAACCCTTTACAAAAAAAAAAAAACATTAATCTAATAAACATCGCTTTACCATCCAATCTATGAGCATATATCACTAACATCTAGTCTAAAATAATACATCACAAAGCAGAAAATTAATGTATCATAACAAAGCATCAGTCTTACCTTAATCTAGGATGGCTCATTTATTAATATAATGTGTATGCAAAGGCTAGTGTGTCAAATCTAGACTTTAATATTTAAGTTGAAACTTAGAACAAGTTTAATTTATTATTAATGGATGATTTCAAGTTAAATGATTAATGGCATAAACATGAATTTTAAATTTTTATTTTGATTTAGATTTGAGTTGGGTTTAATGCCTTAAATATCATAAGGAATGATGAGCCCCACTTAGTTTAAGGCCTATGTGCTTTACACCCAACTAATAGAGTCAAAACAAAAATGAATTTTATAGATTATAGTTAATTTGATTAATAATGTTCAATTTTAATAAAGTTTTAGGTTAAGTTTAAGTTCAAATGATTTGCTAATTTTGTTAAATATACTCTTAAATTAAGGAGATACTTTAAGAAATGTTCCATGATATTTTGATTTGATTTTAAATTAATAAGATTAATATTATATAAACTAAATATAATAAAAATTTTCAACTTAATTTCATAATTCATTCTCAAAAAATAAGTAAATATTTTTTGGAGTTTAGGAACTACGAACAAACATTCATAAAAATTTAAGATTAATTTGAATTAATTTGAATTTTCTTGAATTATTATTTAATTTTTTGATATATAAAATTTTTAAATTAAAATAAAGCTAATAAAAATATAAAATTTTATATAGGTATTATGGATGAGGCCCTAACATTCCATAAAATTTTCATGTCATTTAAAACCTAATTTGAGTTTTCAGAATTTATCTAATCTATTTTGTATTTAAATTAAGAATATTTTATTATTAATCTGTTCATGTGAGCTTACAATAAAAATTTAGTAATTTTCCTTTTTATTTTATTATTATAATTTTTCTAAGTCTAGTGACAATTAATATAATTTTGAAATTAAAATAAATACATATGAATTGGAAATTAAGTTTTCTTAACTTAATCAACACGAGACAGTATGGGATTATTTCTTAAGGTCAGTGGGGACCTTAAGAGCATCCCACAAGGGTTTAGAAATTTTTTTGGAATTGCAAAATAACTAATATCTAATTAATTAATACTTATAGAAATATTCATAATATCAAAAATAACTTAATAAAGATGCAAGAATATTCCTTCTTATTATGGATGTTAAAAAGAATATTTTGCTAAATTGGTAAAGTGATTTTATAATTTATATAATTTAATTGATTTTAAATATCACTTAAATGATTATTTATAAATATAATTTCAAATATATTTCTACACTGAAATATCATGAAGATTTTTCTTAACGATTCTTTTGAATTATATCGTCACTCTTAAGATTATTAAGTTATTTGGACTAATCTTAAATCATTCAAGAAATTCGTAATAAATTGAGCTAATAATTAAGTGTAATTAGCCCTAATTGAAGTGGTTAATGCAATTAAAAGTGATTGAATATGATGTGCAATTTTCTTATGATTTTCTATTCATTAAGTGAATTAAAACCTTAAGATGTAATTTTCATGTTTTAATAATTTTATTAATGATTAATCAAATTATCTCTTGAATCAAGCCCAAAATATTATGAAATCATAAAACATAAGCCCATAAATTTTGAGGAAAATCATAGAGATGCAAATTGGCATATAAAATCTACTCTAAAAATTTTTAATTTGAGTTTCTATTTTATGACTATTTATGCTAATTAAAATTTTAATTATTAGCCCAGTTACTCTAAAAAAGCATAATATTAATTGAGGCTTTTAATTTTATTTGGTGCCCCTTTATTAGCCCAGCACAAAGAGGGTTATTTATATTTTTAAGAATTTTGTGCAATTAGTTATGATTTTTTATGTTCTACGTGATTTAATGAGTTATTAATGATTAATTAATCCTATTAATGATACTTTCAAGTTTTAATTACCACTAGAGAACTTAGTGATTTTTTCTTAAGTGTTCCCATGTTAACCAAGTGTGTTTAGACTTTAAAATACAAATTTGGAGACTTATGTAATTTCTATTTAATTACTAAGCTAATCTAGTCTTCAAGGATTTTAAAAAAAATGCAACTCTTAATTTACTCACCCAAATTATGAAATTATTATGGAAGGTAAAAAACATTGTTAAGATTGTTCTCTGAAATATTCAAGTCATTTGAACAAATAATTTAGGGTTAATTTTAAATAGACCTTAATTACTTTTTGTTTACTCAATAAAATCACAGCTTTTATTTTTCTTAGATTTTCCTCACTTCACTAATTCCATATAATATTTATTTGTTAATTTTTATATAATTAGTTATAATTTTCTAAAATTCTAGCCATTTAAAATGCCTTTTAAACTTATTAAATGGATTTACACATGCAGTTTAACTCATTTATGTATGGCAAAAGCGATTTGTCATAAAATGTATCCAACATGATGCTAGCGTGGTTGGCAATGAATGCATTTCAATCTAAGCCTTTCAAACAAAAATTGAAGGGCTCAGATGAAACCCATGACTCCTAATGGATTAAATCAATTTTTTATCGTGTGATAAGATCATGACCATCTATTCTAATTAAAAAGAATAAACAATGCATGATTTGTCTTTTACATCTAGGGAGAGACAAAGACCTCACCTTTTACTACTAAAACTAAGCTAATTAGAATTGGATTTTTTTGCTCAAATAGATTGCAAAAGATTCAAGAAATAAAATTTAAAGGTTTTCAATGGTTGGATCATATCAAATCAATCAAACACTTCGTAAAGCATGAACCACCTATGGGTTTTCTATAGTTTTGGGGAATTATCTCACTAAAGACATTGGATCAGGTTGAATCATCTAAGATAAGCTCAATGGATGTTAAGGTGGCTACACAAGCCAAAGAAAGGGGTGGACCATGCAATTTTGAGATTATGTCTTCTTTTGGAACCTTAGTTAACTGGGTTTCAGTAGAATCGATTAACTTTTTACCAAGTTCACTTAGGCAAACTTTGGGTGACCCAAGGAAAAGTCATGCTAAATTTGGTTGAGAGTTGGTTTGAGTATGTTTGGCTTAATGTAATGTGTTTAGATTAATTTAGGTCAAGTGGAAAAATTAACTAAATTGGGACTAAATGGATGTTGGATTGTGTTCAATCACCAATATAGATTGTGTTGGGGGGCTTAGTTTGGCCCAATTTGACTTGGTTTGAAATTTGGCTCAAAATAATTCACTTAGGCCTATTTGAGTCAAGTGAATCAAATGGTTGAACTGGGTCTTAATTTAATATTTGTTATGTTCAATTTGTGTATGAAGATTCCAAGGCTTTTAAGTTGATCCAATTTGGTTTAGATATGGTTAAATCTTATTTCAGCCTTGTAGGATTCGATTAAGTCAACATGGGCTAAGTAGACCAATTGACCAAATTGACATCCAATTCAGCTTCAAACATGTTTTATTAGTATTTCTAAAGCTTTAGGCATGGTCAATTTCAAGTGATTTTAGTTTAATTTAGATTTGGCCCATTAAAGTCCAAGTGGGTTAAGTTAGGCTAAGTGAGCCAATTAATCAAATTGGACCTCAATTAGGCATGATTTAGGTGTGATTGATGTCTTGAGCATCTTTAGGCTGATTGGATAGGGTTAATTTGGTTTTAGTTTCATTTTGGATCAAAGTGTTCTAAATGGGTCAAATGGGTCAAATTAGGCTAAGTGGACCAAATAATCAATTTGGAGACCAATTATTCTAAGTTTGTGCTTGGTAGGATTGGGTTTAGGGTTAGGGTTGGTTTGGCCTAAGAAAGCTTAAGTTGATTTGGGTTAGGTGGGACCCACTAGCCCAAGGGTTTATATTGGCTTTTGATTTGGGTTTGGGGTCCTCTTAGTCATTGTAAGTGTCTTAAAGCTCTAAATGAGAAAATCCTAGTGCCAAAAAGGAATCCCTAAGCCTAAAGAGGTATATGTTAACCTCACTAAAATTGATGTCAAAAAGGATTTAGAGGAGAGCTTATTACAAAATGTTCAAAAACTTATCGGCCTAATATTTGACCAACTACTATGGTTTTGAGTCAAGAGAAAAAATTAAGGAAAATTTCCTTGAAAAAAAAATCTTAAACATCTTTGACATTAAATTTCAAAAAGATCAAAAAAAAAATGTATTGAAACTAGACCAACAATAGAATGAACTGGATTCATAATAGAGACAATAGCATAGATCTCCTCGATAGAATGAGGAGCAATACGAGCAACATTATCCTCCTTTGTTATAATATTAGAAATAATATCATGATGAGGAAGAGGATTAGGACAAAATTTTTTGTTTAGAAGTAAAGAGAAATGATGCAAAGTAGAAGATGCAATATCATTGTCTCCTTCACACCAATTACCATTATCAAGTTTAGTTTTATTAATAAAATTTAAAGATTTCTTTTTATTGGTCAAGGCATGGAAATACTTAGTGTTATGGTCACCCTCAACAATAATTTTTAAGCCATTTTTTCTTCTCCAATAGGTTTCACCATGTCATGAAATTTAGAAAAACTTTACATTGCTACTAGATTGTAAATATTTAAAATCATTTTCTAGCTTGAAAACTCTAGCCTCACCCTCATCATATTACAAAATATAGTTCATATTAGTAGTTTTATTAAGTCTTTAAGTTTATACCTAAATTTTTCATACTAGTAACATCATCATTTGGCAAGAGCAATCCAATTACTATCAGCAACATGATAAAAGGATTGATCTTTTAGTCACATGTTTTGAAATCTAAAAATATTACAAATACTTTTTGTAGAGATCTTAATAGTTTGAAGAAAAGGTGCATATTTTGAAGATGCTATACCCAAGTGATCCACAGAAGTAGGAGGATAATTATCAATTTGCTAGTTGTTAAAAAGAACACAACCTAGAATTATTATAGGTAAAAGCAGACAAAATGAATCTAATGTCTACAAGATTGTAGTCCATAATTGTATTAGCAAATTCATCAATAAAGTTAAAATCATGAGAAAAGTTCGGCCCCACCGAAATCTCTTTGCCTGAGATAATACAATATTGAAATAACACTTGTTGACCTCATTTTTTAATAAGTTTAACACTCTTTTTAATCTTAGTAATTAGTCCTCTTAATCTTAGATCAAGTACTTTCTAATTAGAATTTAGAACACTATATTTAGTGGCTATATGTATCATCAAATATAAAACAAATAATCACTTAAATCAAATATAAAATTTGAAATCAAAACTAAATTAAAAGTCACACATTAAGATAAAGAACTTCGTCTAGTGAGCCCACCTAGGACATGACTTGATCCAATTGAATTCAATTAAGTGAGTTCAATCTAATCAAAATCTAATAAAAATCAACAAAAATTAGAACAAGTGGACCTAAATCAAAATCTAAACTTAAATGAGCTTTGCTTAAGTTGATTGGATTGATTAACCCAACTAAGCTCAATCTCACCTAATTTTAAATAAAATAAAATTATATTATATTAAAATTAATTCAAATTAAAAGCATGGAACTAATATACAAACTTAAATGAACTTAAAATTGAATCCATATAAGGTGCAAAATGGTTGACGGTCATTTGACTTGAGTTGACCTATGTGGGACTAAGTTAAAATCAACCAACTAAAAGTTGATCAAATGAAGTCATACAAAATGCTCAAAGTCATTAAGAAAACATGTTTAAACATGAATCTAATGAAATATATATCTAATGAGCTCAAATTGGTTAATTGGGTCACTTGACCCAAGTAGACCCAAATGAAGTCTATTAATGCCCAAACCCAAATTAAATTAAAATAATTCAAATCAAATATTCAAATTTATTTATTTTAAATATAATTCAACATTTTCTTGAGTTTAATTTGATCAATTTAGACATTTGATCCAAGTGAATCTAATTTGACCCATTATGCCAAATTTGAGTCAAGATGGGTCAAAATTAAAGTAAACTTCAAATCGATTAAAATTAATTATTCTAAATCATATTATACACTTAATCAAATATGAGTGGAGACTAATCACACTTTAATTTGAGTCAAATTAGTCACTTGACTCAATATACCCAACCAAACCCATTTAGGTTAAAATGAGTCAATTTGACTCAAAACCAAAATCAAATTTAAATTAAATAAAACCAATCAAGTATAAATATCATAAATGATCAATTAAATATAATTGAAACCTAAAATAAAATACTAAAATGGCTTACTATATTTGAAAATCAAATTTAACCAATTTAGGTTAAAAGGATTAATTGACATAAATAATTAATCCCTAAATTATTTAATGGATAATTAAATATGATTGTAATCTAAATCAAAAGTCAATTGGTCAAATTGGGTGTGACCAACCAAATCCAAATTATTTGGGGTGAATTGAATTTTTTTTAAAATGTACTTTTAAACTTTTGTAGAAAACTTAAATCTTTAATGATAAAGCTTTAGAGAAATACAACAACAATCAACAATAGTATAGAAAAGTAAAGTGGAAAAATAAAGAAAGAGAACTCAGAGAATTTTATGTGGTTCTGTCAAACCCCAAAATCGGCATACGTCCATGCCTTGCCACCAAGGCTAGGAATTCACTAAATCAAAGTTGAGATTACAATAAATCTTTTGTACTCTTCTTCACAGATAAGTGCAACCCAACACCATACTTTTCTTAAAGAGTACAACCCAACCAATACTTTCTTTAAAGGGCTAGTACAACCTAATAAGAAAATAAGAAGGAGAAATATGAAAGTATCTAACTCTCAATTTAAAAGTATTTTGATTTCATAACCCAACTACAATAATATTAAGGTAAGTGAAAATAAAAGTAAGAAAGAGAGCTCACTTTAGTTTGTATTTAAAATTAAATGCAATAATAACAAATAAAAGATGTATATGATGTAAGTGAATATTTAAAATGTTTGAAGAAAATTATAAGAACATGAAATCAAAGTAATTTAGTTGATGATCTAAAGAGTGGCACAATAGTAATTTGGAAACTAAACCAATCAACTTTTATATGAGGACTTGAGTTTTGAAAAGATCAAATGAATATGAAATACTAACACACATAAACTCAATTGAAGTCTCTTTGAAATGAACTATCATATATGCAAAACATAATACAATTTAAAGAATAAAACACTAGCTACCCACAAAAGTTCTTTATGAAATAATCAACATAAAATTAATCTCACTTAAGGATATGTTTGAATAAAGAAGAGAGAAAGATTTGTAAGCATAAAAGTTTATCCAAATGCAATCAAAGCTTTTAACCAACTTGAAAAGATGTATGAATAGATTAGTTAAATACAAAATAAATTGACCAAACTATAAGAAATCTTAAGCCAAGAAATAGATCAAGGTCACACACATGAATAGCAAAAATAAAATTAAAGGAACCTTGAATAGCTCTCGACCAAAGGATTTGCACCACTCCTTCAACTTCTTACGGGCAATCTTCAAAGCAATCACTTGTTGGAAGGAAGAGGAAGGATGATGAATATGTTGCCACTTGATTCACCAAGAGAAATCTCCAAGAAAAATTAGCAAGGCTTGACAAGGGAAAGATCCAAGAGAGAATAATCTAGTCTAAAGAGCATTATAAATAAGAAAAGAATCAAGGGGGCTTGGCCAAGAAAAAAAGAAAATAGTAGGAAAAGTACTTTAGAAAGTAATTTAACTTAAGCCAATCAAAAATAAAATTAATTTGCATGAGGGTAAATTCAGCCAAGTGAAAGAGGAGGAAATTCAATTTGGAAAGAAGTATTGATTTGAATCAACAAATTAAATATTAACTTGCATGATAAAGATTTCAGCTATTGTGAAGAAACGGAGAAGTTTAATTAGTAAGTGATTCAATTTGAATCAATTAAATTAAATTAAATTATCATGATGAGCCAAAGAGGATATGGCGGAAAATTAATTTGGAAAGAGATTCAATTTGAATCAATTCATCACATAACAAAATCTCTATTAAAATTAGGAAATTAATAAATATGAGGGTCGGCCAAGAGAGAAAAAAAAGAGGTGAGTTTGAAAAAATTGCATATATAAATTAGCTAAGTAAAAAAAATTTAATTCAAATTTTGATTAATTTAATTAAGCATGTGATGGGATCGGTCAAGAGAGTTTCAATAATGGGATTCAATTAGTATTCAATTCAATATCATGGAATATTCAATCAATTTATCTTGATTGAATGAAAGAAGGAAAGATATTATTCTAAAATATTTTAAATTAAATACAATAGATATATTAAAATTTCAACCAAGCTTATTTCCAAAAATAGATTAGATCTATTTTAATGCACTCAAATTAAATTAAATGATGATGAATAAGATCTTTAGAGAATTCAATCAATATTCATTATATGATTAATTTGAATTTAAATAAAGGTGTGGCCGGCCATGGGAGGTTTCCAAAACTAGAATTTATATAAAAGGAAAGAAGATAATTTCATGGTTGATTTTAATTGAATTTGGATTAACTCAAATGAATTCAAATTAAATCAATTAGTGTAGCATATGAATAGCAACAAAATTTCATAAAGAGCTAAGATCAAATTTGCACATGTGTAATCAAAAGAATATTGAATTTGAATTAAAATTAATTCAAATTAAAGGTTCAAACAAGTCAATTTTTTATTAAGAAAAATATGAGATAATTTTGAAAATAATTTGAATAACTCTTACACAATTAATTTAGCAAATAATCATGAGAAAATTCAGCCAAGAAGGTTTAGGATGAAAAATAGAACAAAAAATAGGATAGGAGAGAGAAGATTAATATAAAGGATAATTTGAGGATAATTAGATTTTATGCAAGTAATAAATGGATAATGAACATATTTAAGCATGGAAATAGTTTAATGAGATGTGAACTTAATTTAACTTGCATGGAAGAAAATAAATGGAACTAAGTTTATGCATTTAGTTCACATTATCCAATATGATTAATTTAAACAATAATAATAAATATGAAGTGTAAAATTTATGAATAATTCTAAAATTAATTATTTTGAAATGAATGAATGAATGATTTATTTTATTTTAGTGAGCTTTTATTTTCCTTAATATAGTAATTCCTTGAAAATTTTCCACCAAGTTTATTTCCAATAGCTTTAGTATTCTGAATTACCTCAAGAACCTAAAATTAAAGAATTTTTTTTGCACACTTGAATTAAACTAATTAGTTGCTTAAAGATTATATATTTATCATCAATATAAATCTAAATTAAGAATAACATTCATAATGATTAATAAAAATAATTTATTTTGTAAATAAATAATTAGTTCTCATTATACATGATTTATTATCATCAAATAAAATGGTGAGATACACAAGTTGTATGGCGTTAACACACTTATACTCCATACACGGGTTTGGCATCAACAGGTACTAAGCCCACTAGTCCGAATGTGTTGTGCTTATTGAGGGCTTAAGCAAGCATAACTTCCCACCCCCTTTTATTGAGCATAACTCTTGGAAAAAATAGCATTAGCTTAATAAACATCACCCTAACATCCAATCTATAAGTATACATCCCTAATATCCAATCTAAAATAATACATCACAAAGAAAAAAAAATCAATGCATCATAGCCAAGCACTAGCTATACCTAAGTTTAGGTTCGATGATATATTAATCAAATATGTATGCAAAGGCTAGTGTATAAGGCAAAACTTGGCTTTAATATTTAATTTGTAACTAAAGTACAAAGTGTAATTTATTAGTATTGAATGATTTTTAGCTAACTGATTAATGGATTAAGCATGCATTTTTAATTGTAATTTTGAATTATATTTGAGTTGAGTTTAACCTCTTAAAGTGTATAAAGAATAATGAGCCCCCTTGAGCTAAGAATCACTCTTCTTTACACCCTACTGGCGAGTTTAATAAAAATGGATTTTACATATTTTAGTTTATTTGATTAATAGTGCTGAATTTTAATTAAGTTTTAAGTTCAGATTAAGTTCAAATGATTTGATAATCTTGTAAAATATACTTCTAAGTTAAGGAGATACTTTAAGAAATGATCCATGACATTTTGGTTTGATTTAAATTATTAAGCTTAATATTATATTAATGAAATAAGATAGAAAAATTCAAATTAATGCCAAAATGCTCTCCCAAAAAATTAGTAATTATTTTTTAGAGTTACGAAACTTCAAACAAAAATCCATAAAAATTTGAGATTAATTTGAATTTTCTTGAATTATTATTTAATTTTTTGATCTGAAAAATATTTAAATTAAACTAGAGCTCATAAAATCATGAAATTTTACACATGTATTAGGAATGAGGCCCTGACATTCCTATAAAATTTTCATGTCATTAAAACTTAAATAGATTTTCATAATTTATCTAATTTATTTAATTTTAACATATAGAAATTATTTTTCAAAATCAAATATAAGAATATTTTTAAGTCCTCTAGAAATAAGTTTTGGTAGCCACTTTAAGTAGCCTATAAAATTGATTAAAACATTCATATGGCATATTGTATTCAACTTTGATGCTTAATATTCTTACAACTATAGTTAATTTAGAGTTGTTCAAACAACCTTCCCACAATGGTAAATGTGATGCATTTAGTAAATTGTAAAACTTTTGAGCCTCTTCGATTAGTGGTTCTACTTCCATTATTTTATCTATCTAAGCTCTTGCTGCATTGATCACCATTTTATATCTTTATAAGTCATATTTTGTTGACGGCATGAATAGCTCTAAGCACTAGTGTTAGCATTGAGATATGACTCATACTTATTATGTGTAGTGTAGAACCATTAACTTGGTTGGAACCCCCTAGATGTAAACCTAATCTAACTTCATCTAATGTTAAGTAGGCTAACTCTTATGTCTCTCACATGGACAGCAAAACTTTTCATCTGAAAGATAAACAAGAAGTTGAGATGCCATGTGCATAAAGTGCTCAACACCACTCAATAATTCGTTAGAATCCTTCTCTATCGGAATGCAACTTATTATACATCTCTTATCATTAATTGTAGATATCAATATGCTGAATAAATTAAGAAATGTCACTAAGAGATTATTTTGTTATATAAATTATATAATTAATTATAACTAAGTAATTAAGGCCAAAAATGATACAAGTGCCTAAGTGTTCAATTTTTCTATTGTAAACATTTTATATAATGTACTAAGCTTAAAAGGTGCTCACATGCAATGATCCTTCTACAAGAAATCTTTAATTGTCCCACTAGATCTTAGACTAATTAAGAATCTTAGTCTGCGTGAATTAGCCCAATGTAAGAGGGTGAGATCATGAGAGAATGGGAAGGGAGAGCATTGGAAGAGAGTGTTAATGGTGATGCCATGAGAATAAGAGGGATGGTCGAAAGTGTAATTTATCCCATAATTATTTTGATTGGGTTGTTGTGATTAATTTTTTATTTGGGATTATAATGAAAGACAATCAATGTCATGAACACAAGAGATATAGAGGACTATATGTGGAATCTAATAACATTTGTATTATTTTAACTTTTAAAAAGAAAGATATGTTTAAAACAATGTGATGATCAATATAGCTGCTACTCTATACAATTTTAAATTTATTATTTTAACTTTTTTCAAAAACTTCACTATATTAGCTTATAATCGCCTAATTATAATTTTTTAAAGTATAATAATAAATACATATATATATATATATATATATATATATATATATATATATATATATATATATATATATTACAAAATGCATAATGTCAACACCTTAAAATTAATTATTTAAAATATATCACCCATAAATCTCAAATTAAGACTACAACAACAACAACAAGCCTTAATCCCACTAGATGGGGTCTACTACATGAATCCTTCATCTCTATTGTGTCCTATTATGTGTCAAATTCTCATTTAATTCAAGTATACTAAGATCATTTTTTATACATCTTAACCAAGTCTTTTTAGGTCTACCTCTACCTTTCTTAACATAGGGCAAATCTAATGCATCTACTCTTCTAATCGTCATCAATGGCCGACGCTTTATGTGGCCAAACCATCTGCGACTCTCCCTAATCTTATCTACCACTGGAGCTACTAACTTTTCCCAACATACTCATTTTGCATTCTATCTCTAAGAGTAAAGACACTCATCCACTGAGCATCCTCATCTAACACTTAACTTAGTCTTATGCTTCTCTTTTATTGGCCAACATTTTGCACCATAAGTCATTGCGGTCTTACCACCATCTTATAAAATTTTCCTTAAATTTAAGTGGAACTTTTCTATCACATAATAGGCCGATGCATTCCTCCACTTCAACCATCCAACTTGAATTCTACTAATAACATCTCCATCTATTTCTCCATCATTAAATAGAGCCTAAATATCTCGAATCACTCACTCTTATTAATGACTTGATCACCTAAAGTCACAACACTATCACTAAAACTTCTACAACTAAAATTACACTTCATATATTCAGTTTGAGATCTACTTAAATGAAAACCTTTAGACTTTAAAGTTGGCCTCCATAATTCAAGTTTTTCTTGGACTCCCTCTCTCTTATCAACAAGAAGAATGTCAAAAAAAGCATACACCAAGGTACATCTTCTAAATGCCTAAGAACATCCATAACTAAAGTAAAAAAATATAAGGGCTTAATGTTGATCCTTGATGTAATCCAACTAAAATAGGAAAATATTTTGTCAATCCTCCTTGTGTTTGGAAACAAGTAACAGCTATAGTATACATATCCTTAATGACTTGAATATAACTAATATTAACTCCTTTGTATTCTAGAAATCTCCAAAGAACATCTCTTGAGACTTTATCATAAGCTTTCTCTAAATCAATAAATATCATATGTAGATCCTTCTTACTTTCTCTATGCTTCCATCAAACCTCTTAACAAATGTATAGCATCCATAGTAGATCCCCGGCATGAAACCAAAGCGATTGTGAGAAACTTCATCACATCGTAACATGCTCAATTACTCTCTCCCATAATTTTAATGTATGGCACATTAACTTAATTCCTCTATAATTTGCACTCTCTTATGCATCACCTTTATTCTTAAATATAGGAACCAACAAACTCTTTCTCCACTCATCGGCATCTTTTAGTCTTCAATAACATTAAAAGATTTGTAAGCCAAGAAATTATTTGATCTCCTAAACATTTCCACACATCTATTGAATATTATCGGTCCTACTACTTTTCCACATTTCATTTTCTTTAAAGTTTCACTAACTTCAAATTTACTAATACAACGATAAAATGAAATTCTCTATTTTGTTTAGTATTAAGGTTGCTAAAATCAATTGTACTTTCAGATCCTTCATTGAAAAGTTTATCAAAATATCTCATCCACTTATTTTCAATATATTTTTCTAAGAAAAGCACTTTATTATTTTCATTCTTAATAGCCCTCACTTGAACTATGTCTTTACTTCTCCTATCTCTTTGGTTGTAACTTATACATACATATCACCTTATTTGAGTATCTAATCTATTGTATAAATCACTAAAGCTAAATTTTTTGCATCATATATCTTTCTTAATCTCTACAGACTTTATATCTTTCCCAAATTCTAAGTTTTACATCTAAACCAAGTTTTATAATAATTTCTTATTGCTTATCTTTTCTTGCACACTCGACTCCCACTAACTATTCTTATCAAAATAAGCATTTCCTTTTGATTCTCTAAGCACATCTAGTAATTGCTTAATTTCACTTATATTTTTTTTCCACATATTTTTCCTTATGAACATCCCAAATTTTAATCTTGTAGCATTTTAAAAAAATTTTTATTTGTGTTCTTTAAGCCCCATCTAATCTAGGATAATAATTTAGTTTCTTTTTTTCTTATTACAACCTTTCATCTTAAAATCTAAAACTTACAATAGTTAATTTAAAATTTCACTTGGAATGACCTTACAATCTTTACAATCTAAATGATCTATTTTTCTTATCAAAAATATAATCAATTGTTTTACTAGATCCATTTTTATAAGTTAATATGTTCATCTCTTTTCTTAAATAAAGTATTAGCAACAAAATCATAAGCTTAGGAAACTAATATATCCTACCTTCTTCATTAGTCACTCCAAATCTATAACCACCATGAATACTTTTAAAATCTCTATCACTCTACCAACATGTCCATTTAAATCCCTACCAATAAATATTTTTCTTCAAGAGTATCTTTTGTATTAATCCCCTAATTCATTCCAAAATTTTCTTTTGAGTTTTACCTCTAAACCTACTAGGAGCATAACTTATAACATTGAATCAAGATCAACAATAATACTTAAAGCTATAATTTATCTTCACATCTATTAATACTATAATATTATTTCAAACTTTTATCTATAATCACATATACCATTTTAGTTAGTTTTTACAATACAAAGTTTAAAACCTAAAATTCAATGGTTAGCCAAAAAATTTAATTTGAACACATAAAAAATATTTTTTATAAACCATAATTATTAATATAATTTAATAAGAGTAATATTCCAAGATAAACCTAATTCAGTTCATGGACTAATTTCTTGAAAGATCATTCCATAATGTGGAACTTGCTTATTTATAGAATTTTGTCAAAAAAATAAACCCTACTAATTAATCTAGATCTCAAGAAAGATAGTGTGAGATATATGAGTTCAAAAAAATTTCAATGATGTTTGCTATAAATTGAAAATATTTAAAAAATTTTAAATCTACATTTCACAAAATGGAAGGATGAAATCAATAGTAAATTTGATGCACACTTGTTGCTTAGAAAGTAGTCCGTGCTCTACTTAAGTTGAAGCATAAAGGAATGGATGCATCCCTATTGGAGAAATGCTTATGGATTCTTGATTATTATTCACGAGCTGTGGTCGAAGAAATGATAAATCTCACTGCAAAACAAGATGAGTGAAATGTCATCGAAACTAAGTTGACCTCCACATATGTGTCATAAGTCAAGTCTACTCTACAAATTGAATTCAGCGGACTTCGGAGGTGACAATGTGCAAATTGGGGCTCAAAATACACTTGACGTCATCGAAAATAGTCAAAACGACCTCCAAACGATGAACGGACTTCACCGTGGCATTCATAACATCAAAATTGATCAAATTATAAATATTTCAAAATCTAATGAGCAATCATTAAGCTCGTTTATCAATGTGTCATATAATGAGCAAGGTCGAGAAGCTATGACGATGTCGAATGACCTCCGTTCATGAAATTGATTACGCCGTTAGCTTCAAAACATCGAAAACTATCAAATGAGACTATCCACATTTAAATCGGACGAACTGTAAAATGTCGAATGATCGAAGTGGCGTCAAATGGCTCAAAACTCACTCGCCGAAAATGGTCAAAGTGACCGCCTATCGATCAACGGACTTCACCATCGCATTCAAAACATCGAAACTGGTCAGGATATAAATATTATACAACTTGATGATCAACTAATCAAGCACTCGAGTCATCAACATGCCTACACACATATCAAAGTCAGGAGGTGCCAACATAAGCCAAATGACCTCCGTTTACAAAAATTGATTATGTTGTTAGCTTTAGAACATCGAAATCTATCGAATAAGACTATTCGCACTCAATTCAGATAAGTCTACGCAAAAATCGAGTGGTCAAAAGACCTCCGTTTACAAAATTGAAACGCATTTTGAGCTAAATAACTGACGTCAACTTGAACCAAAAGGTCTCTAATTGAAAGCAGGTTGTTTGGAACATTAACCTTCAATTGATATATATTTTGATTACCTAATCATGTCGGCATAAAGTTCATATCAAGCTTAATTAAATGCTTAAAAAAATAATTTAAAATTTCTATTTAACCCAAATCAAGCCCTAATCTCTCATTCGACCTTCACCCCTCATGCGCGACTTCTTTCTTTTGACTCTCAACCGTTCCCCCCTATTTGGATTCTCTCATTCGAAAAGAAAAAAAAACTTAAAACCACAAGCACTCACCTGCCTCTCTCTCTCTCTCTCTCTCTCTCTCTCTCTCTCTCTCTCTCTCTCTCTGCTGCTCCTACCCTTGAAGCAATATTCCACCTTTCTACTTCTTTCTTGGTGGAAGACTCAAGAGGTCATGGGATGCAAATGGAGATGAAGTTGGAGAAGAAGCTCTCCTGAATCTTACAAGGCAAGGATCAAAGACATGGAGAAGAAGGCTGAAGAGTTGTGTATCCTCTACGGCGTGGATGTCCTCTTTGCATCTTTCCCTCCAGATCTGAAAGTTTTGCACTATCAGAAGAATCCTCCAAATTCCATCGCATTCTCCAAGCATATATATCCCACGGAACCCACCATGTGTCGCTTCTCGCACTGAATTTGGTATTCCAAGAAGAACAGCTATGAAAAAAGCTTGAAGAGGTGAGACGGAGGATCTGCTCTGGAGAAAAAATGATGATGGGTGCTTCTTCTTCCTCATCTCAGTAGAACTATGAATTAGCTCTATGGAAGACAACAGATGATGATTGTGCTTCCTTGTTGCAATGAAGAGGAAGATGATGAAAATATATATTCCATGCTAGAAGATCTGAGGATCGATCATATCGATATTCCTTCAAATTGTGTGAAGTGATCTTTGATAACGGAATATTATAGTGAGAACTATTTTGATTTGGATTCCTCTTCAAATTTCGCAACTGGGAAGAACATCAAGAGGTGGGTTCTTCTTTCGATTTTTGGCATCGCACTCCTCACATATCCATCCAATTTTTGCTTTGCCGCATACCGGGGAAGAACATCATCAAGAGGCAAATTCTTTTTTCGGTTTCCAGCATTGCACTCCTTGCTTTATCCTTCCAATTTTTGCTTCACCGCAAATCAGGGAAGAACATCGTCAAGAGGCAAATTCTTCTTTCAATTTTCGGCATTGCTTTCCTCGCATTATCTCCTCAAATTCAAGCCGCATGAAAGCAACACGCCAAGAGGGGTTCTTCCCTTGGTTTTCGCATACCCAACCTTGTTCTTACCACATGAAAAAATGAGTTGGAACATGTGGGATCTGTGAATAGTATATATATACATGTTTATGTTTCTCGAAAGTTTGAAGGCCTAGTCATGCTCAAGAGGGCGCGATAGATGAAAACCTGGTGAGTAAAGATATCGCTCGCTACACTCAAAATGGCATATCAAGTAAGCCAACATCCGTTAGATGCTCCCACGAATACTAAATTTTATCTAAATTCTAGACTTAGAAAAAATGTGGGGGATGAATTTATATAATGTTTCTATTCTTTCAAGTTTGAAGCCTCTCATGCTCAAGAGGCGCTGACGAGATGAAAATCAGGTCTCAAGAGACCACTGCACCAAGAGCAGTAAGCCAAAATAAGTGCAGCTATAAATATAGATAAAATTCAAATGGAAATTACCTAAACTTAAGACAAACAAAAGGATATATGATAAATATGAAGATAAATGTTAAATCAAAGAGAAATAGGGGGAGAGCACTTAAAGAAAATTTTGGAAAGAATAGAATACTCATTTAAAATACAAGTAAAATTTGGGGGAGCTAATATTAAACTCACAAACTTAAATAGTAATTCTCTATGGCTTAAATTGAAGTAATGAGTGAGTTCTCCTTTCTTGTAAATTCCTCAAAATTAAACAATTTTAATTAGAATTTGGAGAGACTAATACTAAACTCATAAACCGGCAATAAACTTAAAGTCCGTGAAATTTGATATGGAGAGAATGAATCTAATTTGGGTTTAATAACTCTTATACCTAATATGAAGGTGATCATTATGCTAGTTAATAAGCATGAATAAGGCTAAAGCATTAAATACTGAAATTGGCATATCTTATCAAAAGTGATGTAAATTGAGCATAATCAAGTTGGGAGAATTAAAAAAAACTCAACAAGTTAACTAAGTGCAAGTAATATTTTAAACTACAATCTAAATCAAAATGCCTTATTCGCCATCGAATCTGCAACACTTTGTACAAGCAGATAGAAGGTGATACTAAATCCAATTCTACAAAAATCATGGAGCTTCCTTTAATCAAAAATTGAGGGATTTTATTCTAATTATGAATTTTAAAATCAACGAAACCACTAATTAAGTGAAATTATCTAAAACTATAAATTCTTACATATGCTCGGACATAGAGATTTCAAGTGCAAATTTTAATGTCTAAAAAGGATGCGCAGGCTAAATTGAAATAAAAAAATTGAAAATACAAAATCAATCTCGTAATTCAAACATAAAATTACCTAAAATTACTAAACACGGGCATGGGCCCCGACACTACACTGAATGCTTAAATTCAAGTGTTTGAGGATAGAGTGGTTTATGGTTTAGTCTTAGACTGGGTCGGATAACAAAACCTAAAACCTATAATAAGAATTTCAAATCAAGAAAATATAGAAATTGATTACGTGTGTAGATCTAATCCTTTATTAGCAGCTAAACAGAATTGATAGCATCTAAAACTCTTAAACATACTCAAATTAATCAATTTTTCAAATTAAATCAATTCAAATCAAATATCAATCTAAAAAGAATCTTTAATGAAATTCTATCATTAAAATCTTAAAGAAAATTCAATCTATCCACCTTCCACAAGCTTTGTGACAAATTAAGAAAACTCTAGCTCAAAAGAGCCAATGTCAAATCAAGTGTTCTACTATGTTCACTATTAATCAATCTCTTACCAGGAAGGACGTGGCTTGTGTCCTCTAATTACGTGGCTTGACCAATAGGCTCCATAGATGAAGTAGTTACGACCAGAGTCCTCTGATCGAGTAGTTTGGCTAGTCGTGCTCCATTATATTATGATCGGACATTAGCAGTATGCTCCCAATGGCTCGCCTTTGAGTTAAATCATATGGTATGTTTGATTGGGTAAACAACCCTCATCAACTAAGTATACTTAAGGCTATCTCCTGACAAACACCACCCCAAGTCTAAGGATTTCTTGGAGGTAACCCATGTGTTGATGAGGATCCTTCATCGTTGGGTCAACTACCTCCTCTGACTAAGTAGATTAGGGACCACGACGGCCCAGGATGACGAAACCATGGGATCTAGATCAGGCACGACATCATTCCCCTAACCATCCGATTTAAGATGAAATGATGAATTTCACAATCTAAATTCTGAAACTCTACATGATGCTACTATACGCTACGCATTTAGTGATCTAATGAGTAGCCTTAATCGAAAGTTTTCTCTCACTTATGGGAGGGTAATTAACTATGAGGCTCATATGGAAACCCGAACCGATCTAAAGTCCTCACCAAATGAGGATAAATCTGGTAGGTCTTATCTACTATCTCATTTGCCTTCTAAAAATTACACCGACACTTTAAATCACTCTCTTCAATTCAAAATTATCGAGAGGATTCTCTTTCCACAAATTTTGGAGCCCACGATTTTGATCCCATGATTTCTACTCGCTGGGGACAGATTCTCTTCCATCTTTACATATATGTATATAAGAAGAATAAATTTTTCAAAATTCAAAACAACAAATGGTGATTTAAGTGTAATATTCAATATGAGGCTCTATGTAGAATGAATCATCAGAGTATATCTTTATTACACCTTATTTTGTTCTCAGTGCCTTGCATCTTGAAAGTATGGGGTGAAATAATAATTGCTAATTACTAATCCCATCTTTCACTTTTGTAAATGGATCTACAAAGCACTCCTTTCAATGTTTAGGGTCGGTGCTAACATCCGCTAGCCAAGCCATCAACACAGAGATGTCGGGCTACCATTCAATTTGGTAGCTTAAATTTCTCATATCATAGTAAACTCAACTCCACCCACCAGATCTCGTCCAGGCTGCGCCGGAAGGCCTCAAGTTATTGAAGCTCCTACTAGCCATGTGCGCCAACCACCAAAACCAACCGCTATCAAGGAGTTCTCAGAACTTCAATTTTCAAAAGACTAGTCAATCAAGCTGTGATAAAGAATCGTCAAGGGAAAAATTATCTTTAATGCTAGTTACACCGATCAACCTTTTGTACTTGGAAAGCACGATCATGAAGCTTCCTCATCAAGAAGCAAATTAACCAGCAGACAGAGAAGAAGGAGAAACACTGAGTTAAGGGCTGAGCAGATCCCCTTTGAATGACCTAGTGATACATCGCGAGTATCCCGCACAATAACTTTGACAACCTAAAGTGGGTAAAAAGGAATAGCTCTACTAGTGAAGTAAAGTAGTCTTTCTGGAAGAACTAATCACGTCAAGCTCCACCACCACAGAAGAAATAGCTTAAAACATTATCTGCTATGATACATAAAGTTCTTAAAGTAGACATAGGCCTAATGAAAAGAAGATTTGGGGCCTTTGGTGATGGAAAACACCAAGCTCCACCAAGAAAGTTACCATCTCTTCTAACTAGCTAAGCCCAATATGCTTTGCATGGTGAGCATGAGCATGACACTTGGACCTTCCAAGAATCCACAAAGGTCTTGGTGAAAGGATAAAAATATGGAGGCCAAGACCCCATAATAAAACCTCGAAGAATGGAAGAGGTGTGACATCTGATACAAATACTCATAAATCTGCCTTAAAATCAACTCATCAGAAGTGGATACCCAAAAGAAGGGATATCATTGATGAAAGACATGATGGTCGAACACGGAGAATTCCTCTGGGATCCCATCATAGATCGATTCACCCCTACAAGAGAAGGTTGACTTTGATCGGTCCTTTAATAGAAGAAGTGGTTCACATTGAACCGTGAGATCCACGAAACGCCGACAGAAAAAATTCATGTACAAGAAGAAAATAATGAAGAGGATACTATGGAAGTGGAAGTTTTCTATATGGTCAGAGATATAGATGAACTTTTTGTTCAGCACTATCAACATCAACATGGATCTGGAATCAACTTCAACAATTATGATGAAGAGTCTTCATAGAAGAAGATAAAGGATGGATCTTTGATCTTTACTAAAGATGAAGAAGAAGAAGACCAGAATGAGAAAGATTTCATGGGTGTTGAAGCTGTCTATATGGTTGAACCAGGAAATGATTACCTAGTACACACTTTTTTATAATCGCCGTCATCGCACAACCTCACAACAATCTCTACAAATACACAAGAAGAAGGGCAGTCAAGTTCTTCCCTTGAAAATGAGCAAGGAGCAGAACATCAACAAGAAATAGAAGAAGAAGAAAAAGAGCCTGTACTGATTGACACCATGGAACTAGCTAAAGAGCAAAGAGAAATACAGCGTCAAATGGAGGTCAAAGACAAGGAGATTGCACAGCTTGGTACCAAAGTGAATAATATGATGGTACAAATGAACATCATGATAGAGATGTTGTAGAGGAATATCACATCAAGTGCAACACCTATTTTGTCTGCTAATCAATAGGCAACTAATAATACAACTTCTATACCATCAGCCACTATGGTACCTCAAGCTCCTGCAGTACATGCTACGTATGAAGCGAGGAACGAAGTTAACCCATTACCTCTCCAAATCAAAATCTAGCACACAGAACTATAATACCGCTAGCAAGAAACAATCAATGAAAAGATAAAGGCGATATAGCTAGAGAAAAGTTGGTGAGTGGGTCGCCTACCGAATATGATCAAGTGCACCCAAAAGGTTACTCGCCAAAAATTTAATACTTCAAGTTTGGTAATCCAAGCAACATCTAGTCTAATTTAAGGCTACTTGTGGCAACACAGGAGAGAACGATGCACTGCTTTTTCATCAATTTGTCAGTAATCTGAACTCAACTGCTTTCAAATGGTATACAAAATTGCCAAATGATTTGATTAAAACCTTTGTTGAATTAAAGACCATATTTGTGAAGAAGTTCGCCAGTGCAACTGAGAAAATCACAATTACTAACATTGCCTTGCTGAAAAAAAGAAAAGATGAGTCTGTGACAAAATTCATAAGTCATTAGCGCAACCTAAGTATGAAGTGCGAGCAACAATTGGAAGAAGAACATGCGATACAATTGTTAATGGGCAATATAGATGATAAAATGACACCATTTTTAAGCATAACGCCGATTGCAACATTCGGGACTTGCTCGATAGGTGGTTAAATTCAAAAGTTGAAGCCCCTAAGTCCGCGATAAAGCAAAGAGAAACAAACCTTCGACTCAAGAAAAATGAAATTCATGCCACTTCCTCTCAAATGAAAAAGCGGTGTTTTATAATGTGGATAAAGGAAAGCCAATGTGTAATGTGATAAGGGAAAGAAGCCGTTATTTTAATCCATATCCAAAATTGGTATTAGAGGTAATGACAAACCTCAAACTTTTCCAAGTGGTGCATCCAAAACAAGCAACCAGAGATGATGAGCAAATGCGGCCATCTCTTAAGAAAAAGATGAGCAAAGAATATTCCTTTAGAAGGGATAGTGTGGCCAAATTAAAGAAGCTATCTAAGAAAAAGAAGATCAAGAAGAGAACTACAACCCAAAAGATCATTAACAATCTAGAGGAGCATCACCAGCCAGCAAGATAGTCATTTAAGCTTACAAACTTCATGCCTAAACTTCACATTATTGAATCAGATGAAGAAGATATGTGGAGACATTGAATCATCTACATGATATCGAGATTCTTCAACATCGATTACTAAAAGACAAGGGTAGTCGACAAACTTGACCAACCCATCATTTTTTTTATCGGAAAGCAAGAAGAGCCGAGGAACTAATGTCAATTTTATTTAATGACTCAACAAAAAATAATAATGAAGATCTATACTTTCGAGAAGAGTCACTCGATATCATCATTATGCAACGTATGACTGAAAAATGAGTCTAACCCTTTTGGACAATCTTTCAAAATAAGAAGGAAATTTGAAAAAACTATATCTTCAAAAGAATCTGAGCAAGATAAGGTGATTCAAGTTCAGTTGAGAAGTGGTAAAGTCTTACCACCTTCATCAAAAAAGGGAAATGTAAACAAAGACAAAGGCAAACAAATCGAAGTCAATGAAGATATCATACCCAAAAATTCTAGAATAAAGACTAAATCGAGCGAGAAGATAGATTATAATATTCTATCACATCTGAGAAAGATCCCTGCATAATTAAGTGTGTACGAGGCTCTCTTGATGTCAAAAGACCTTCGAAAAACTTTGATACATGCTCAAAAATTGTGAGAATAAAGCTTACTTTGAAAAATGCATAATAAGCATTGCAAACTCAAGATCTCCACACATTTTTTGAAGAAGATCTTATGTTGGAAACAACGGATCACAACCCCTTTATGTTACTATAGGGAGTGATGGCATCTCGATAATATTGATTGATCTAGGTTCTTCTATCAATCTTATGAGTCTAAAGTATTAAGAGGATTATCACTTGATATCCAACATCTTGGGAGAGAAAAAAGTTGATGGTTCTTTGAATGAAAAAGAGCACAAAACTCTAGGTTCTTTATTTCTCTCGCCTCAAGGATTTATAAGAAGCCAAGTTCATGTAATCGATGCCAATACATCATTTAGAACTCTCGCTGGGCTACATGAAAATATTCAACTATGCATCATTATATGAAAGAAGATGATTCTCATTTGATAACCTACAAATATTTTCATGGTAAGCTGAAGATGCAAAACCATTCTAAAAAGAGTCAAGAAAGGAAATGTTTCTCTAAAGCACTTGATTCTACTTGTAAGAAAATTAAGCCTCATTTGCAAAGTGACATAGAAGAGAATATATTCAAAACCTAAGAGAGATAAGCTTTCAAGATAAAGTATGAAATAAGTGATTTTAATTGACTATAATTTTGAATCGCTATGGAAATAGAGTTCAAATGATCGCATCAAGAAGGATAGCTCACTAAGTATAGTTAGACTCACTCAAATTATACCCATCCCTCGAATGCTTCAAAGAAATCAAGGATGTTCATAATATTGAAGAATTAATAACATTCTATGTATCACCGTTGAGTTAGAGTGGCAGAATAAGAACACTATTTTACAAATCTGAAGAGTCTCAACCTCACAACTTTGATCAGCTTACTCAACATGAAAATTTTGATGAGATAGTGCCGATGAGAATACCAATATAATATCCATAAAAATTACCTAGAATGATGCATAAGCTTGGAATTCATATTGGAACTACTAAACATAGGACTCAAATCTTTAACAAGATGTGGAGCTAAAGAAGTTCTCAAGCATGACGAAGAAGTGATAAGTTTATCACTAAAGGTCTTGGGATCATCCAAAATCTCAAAATAGAGCTTGTTATAATATAATAGAAGTGAGATAAACTCATAGTGATGAAGAAGATAATTCCCATGAAATTCTTCTTAAAATGATGAAGAAGTAAAGCTCGCAAAGAACTTAAAGATGGTGGACAAATAGCTACTATGGATGAACTTAAAGAAATCAACCTACACTGAGATCCCAACTTTTGTCGCTCCGCTTGATGAGAAAAGTTGAAGAGCTAAAAAATGCTACTTTGTGAATTCGGGATTGCTTTGCTCGACATATTCTAAAAATGCTTATCCTCGATGTAAACATAAACTAGCTATTAATTATAATGCCCAAGCTCCTAGGCAAATGAGATTGGAGATTGAAGAATAGGTAATTATAAACACTATCAAAGCAAGCTTTATTCGGAGGAAAAGTATGCATTGGATAGCCAACATCATCCATTAATAAGAAGAACAAATCCTACATTGACTTGGACTTAAATAAGTATGCCCAAAAGATGACTTTTAATATTAAAAACTATTTGTGGATAACACTTCCAACTATGACTTATTATCATTCATGGATGGATTATTGGGATACAACCAAATCAAAATGACTAAAGATGAAAAATATAACACCTATTGATTGACATCATATCCTTTGGCTTGAAAATGGAGCTACATACCAAAGATTATGAATATTTTTTGATGAGTTGATTCAAAAGGTGGAATATTATGTTGACGATCGGTAGTGAAAGCTTAAACCATCAAAATCACTTTGAGGTCATAAGAAATTATATTGCGAGAATCAAAATATGATCTCAAGATGAATCCTCTGTGCATTGGTATCCTCTAGAAAATTTCTGTACATTGTACCTCATAGCTGAAATGATCTCGCTAAGATCAAGGTAATTGTAGATGCCTCAGTGAAGATTTTGTGTCAACTTCATTCTTTACAAGGACAACTAGATTCATCTATCGATATATCAAATGTATCGGGATGTCAAACCATTTGCAAGGTTGATGAAGAAGGATGCTCCATTCAAGTGGGATAAGTTAGGAAGCCTTCGCATTAAAAAACTACCGTTAAATCTACCAATTCTTATAGCCACTCTAAGCTCCTCATTCTATACACAACTACATTAGAAGAGTGGAGCATTATTGGCACAACATATAATGAAGAAAGCAAATAAAATACTCTTTATCATTGAAGATTAATAGAGCATAAATGAGATACTCCAATAGAGAAGCACTACTTGGCATTGATCTTTCCAAAAGTACATTATATATTATCTCACAAGATTACTCATCTAAAGGATTGATCCTGAAGTACTTGATGACAAGACCAATGTTGAATGAAGAAAGTTGAAGAGCCAAAATGCTACTTTGTGAATTGGGATTGCTTTGCGACATAGAAAATGTCGCTTATCCTGTGTAATATAAACTATTTATATAATGCCCATTAAGCAAGCTCAGGCAAATGAGATTGGAGATTGAAGAATGTAATTGCATAAACAAGAAGTCGATCAAAGCAAGCTTTATTCGGAGGAAAGTATGCGATTGGATAGCCAACATCATCCCAATTAATAAGAAGAACAAATCCTCATTGACTTGACTTAAATAAGCGCAAAAGATGACTTTTCGCTTCCAATATTAAAACTATTTGTGGATAACACTTCCAACTATGACTTATTATCATTCATGGATGGATTATTGGGATACAACCAAATCAAAATGACACCTAAAGATGAAAAATATACATCATTCAAATATTGACATATTGTTACTCATATCCTTTGGCTTGAAAATGGAGCTACATACCAAAGAGCCATGAATATTTGATGAGTTGATTCATCAAAAGGTGGAATATTATGTTGACGATTGGTAGTGAAAGCTTAAACCATCAAAATCACTTTGAGGTCAGAATTGAGAGAATGAAATATGATCTCAAGATGAATGCCCATCTATTATCTCTAGAAATCTCAAAAAAAAGATAAGAAATTTTAATTAATTATTTGAGACAATATCATTAACCATTTGCAAGGTTGATGAAGAAGGATGCTCCATTCAAGTGGGAAGGAGTAAAGCCTTCAATAGCATTAAAACTACGAAATCTCCAATTTATAGCCTACTAAGAATCATTCACATAAATTAAGAGTCCCTTGAGCATTATTGGCACAACATAATGAAGAAAGCAAATAAAATACTTTTATTATATCAGAAGATTAATAGAGCATAAATGAGATACATAGAGAAGCTACTTGGCATTGATCTTTGCACCAAAAGCATTATATATTATCTCACAAGATTACCCTCATCTAAAGGATGCAAGTACTTCACAAGACCAATGTGACATCGCTTGGTGAGAAAGTTGAAGAGCTGAAAATGTTACTTTGAATTGATTACTTTTGGACATATCTAAATGTCGCTTATCTGATAGTTCATAAACTAGTTATTAAGATATAATGCCCATTAAGAGCTCTAGTAAAATGAGATTGGAGATTGAAGAATAGGTAATTGCATAAACAAGAAGCGATCAAAGAAAGCTTTATTGGAGGAAAAAGTATGGATTGGATAGCCAACATCATCCCAATTAATAAGAAGAATGTAAAATCTCTACATTTCTCACTTAAATAAGGCTCAAAAAGATGACTTTTCGCTTCCAATATTAAACTATTTGTGGATAACACTTCCAACTATGACTTATTATCATTCATGGATTTATTGGGATACAACCAAATCAAAATGACACCAAAGATGAAAAATATACATCATTCGAACACTATTGACATCTTTGTTATGGCCATATCCTTTGGCTTGAAAAATGACACATAGGCTATTTTGATGAGTTGATTCATCAAAAGGTGGAATATTATGTTGACGACCGTAGTGAAAAGCTTAAACCATCAAAATCACTTTGAGGTCAAGAATTATATTGAGAGAATCAGAAATATGATCTCAAGATGAATCTCTAAAATGTGCATTTATCCTCTAGAAAATTTCAGGTACATACTCATAGAGGTATTGAAATCGATCTAAGATCAAGGTAATTGTGGATGCCTCTAGTGAAGATTTTGTGTCAACTTCATTCTTTACAAGGACAACTAGATTCATCTATCGACCATATCAAATGTATCGGATGAAACCATTTGAAGGTTAAAGAAGGATGCTCCATTCTGGGATATGAGTGCTAAGCCTTCAATAGCATTAAAACTACTAAATCTACCAATTCTTATAAGTACTCCTCAAGAAGCCCTCATTCTATACACATACATTAGAAGAGTTTATAATTATTGGCACAACATAATGAAGAAAGCAAATTACTCTTATATCATGAAGATTAATAGAGCATAAATGAGATACTCTCCGATAGAGAAGCACTACTTGGCATTGATCTTTGCAAAAAAGCTTCGTCATTATATATTATCTCACAAGATTACCTCCTCTAAAGGATTGATCCAAGTTTTGACAAGACCAATGTCAATCGCTGGTGAGAAAGTTGAAGAGCTAAAATGCTACTTTGTGAATTGGGATTGCTTTGCTGACATATTTCAAATGTCGCTTATCCCATGTAAGTTCATAAACTAGCTATTAAACCAGATATAATGCCCATTAAGCAAGCTCCTAGGCAAATGAGATTGGAGATTGAAGAATAGGTAATTGCATAAACAAGAAGCTGATCAAAGAAAGCTTTATTCGGGAGGAAAAGTATGCAGATTGGATAGCCAACATCATCCCAATTAATAAGAAGAACAGCCAAATCCGTCTCTACATTGACTTCCGGGACTTAAATAAGGCGTGCCCAAAAGATGACTTTTCGCTTCCAATATTAAAACTATTTGTGGATAACACTTCCAACTATGACTTATTATCATTCATGGATGGATTATTGGGATACAACCAAATCAAAATGACACCTAAAGATGAAAAATATATACATCACTAACACTATACATCCATTGGCTTGAAAATGCCGAGCTACATACCAAAGAGCCATGACGCATATTTTTGATGAGTTGATTCATCAAAAGGTGGAATATTATGTTGACGATCTGGTAGTGAAAAGCTTAAACCATCAAAATCACTTTGAGGTCATAAGAATTATATTGGAGAGAATCAGGAAATATGATCTCAAGATGAATCCTCTAAAATGTGCATTCCGGGTATCCTCTAGAAAATTTCTCAGGTACATTGTACCTCATAGAGGTATTGAAATCGATCTCGCTAAGATCAAGGTAATTGTGGAGATGCCTCTAGTGAAGATTTTGTGTCAACTTCATTCTTTACAAGGACAACTAGCATTCATCTATCGATTCATATCAAATGTATCGGGATGCTGTCAACCATTTGCAAGGTTGATGAAGAAGGATGCTCCATTCAAGTGGGAGTGCTAGAAGCCTTCAATAGCATTAAAACTACCTGTTAAATCCAATTCTTATAGCGCCTACTCCTAAGAAGCCCCTCATTCTATACACAACTACATTAGAAGAGTCCCTTGGAGCATTATTGGCACAACATAATGAAGAAAGCAATAAAATACTCTTTATTATATCAGTTGAAGATTAATAGGAGCATAAATGAGATACTCTCCGATAGAGAAGCACTACTTGGCATTGATCTTTGCAGTCCAAAAGCTTCGTCATTATATATTATCTCACAAGATTACCCTCATCTAAAGGATTGATCCGCTGAAGTACTTGATGACAAGACCAATGTTGACAGGTCGCTTGGCAAGATGGGCAGTATTGCTTTTATATGCTCTGTAGAAAGTAGTGAAGGGACAAGTCTTAACAGATTTTCTAGCTGCACATCTCATCCCTGCGGACTCTTCTCTTAATGATGGTTGTCCCGATGAGCAAATTATGCTCATTCATGAAAGAGAAAAATCACAAATTTGGAAAATGTGCTTTAATGGAGCCTCATCGATCTAACAAGTCCAGATCTAAATTTCCCAAGAGCAAGAGTAGGAATTGACATGATCTTCATAACTCCAGAAGGAGGGATAATAAGATGATCATATGGATTGACCGAGCTAAGAACTAATAATGAAACTGAATATAAAGCATTAATGGCAGGTCTGGAAGAAGCTATTTTTATAGCATCCAAAACTTGCATATTTTTTGGCGATTCTCAACTTATTATAAATCAAGTACTTGACATCTATAGAATCAACAAGCTTGAGTTTGTTTTCTATCACAAGAGAGTTCTCGAGCTAATGAAGTAGTTACCAAATATCAAACTAACTCGAGTCTCTCGATCCAAGAATAACAAAGCTAATTGCTTAGCAAAATTAGCTAAGGAAATGGCAAGTATGAATGGTGATTATGTCATGATTGACATATTTACTCAACGAGTTCTAAAGCCAATAAATCAATCGCATGTAGAGGGATTATCAAATCGACCCAACAGATGAATTTGCGTTCTCATACTTTCCAAAATCAACAAGAAATTGTACCAAGAAGAGCTAAGAATGATATTGCCTCAGAAAAGCACTGTGAAGCCTTTACAGTAAAAAAGTCACGTGATTGGAGGCAACCCTTCATCAACTACTTTAAAGAAGGCAAATTATCAAATAATAAATCATTGACAGCTCAAATTGAGAAGAGAATGCTATGCTATGCTTTCGTCAATAATACTTTATATCGTAGATCCTTTGAATAAATGTGGCTATGATGCCTAAATGTAGATGAAGCTAGCAAAGTGATTGTTGATGTTCATGAAGGACTTTGTGGTACACAGTCCCAAAAGAAAGATCAAAAGGATGGGCTATTATTGGTCGTATAGGTGAGATCAGACATCTAAGAAGTGTCATGAGTGTCAAGTACATGAGAATCTCATCCATCAACATCCAAATCCATTACACCCAACAATAGCATCCCGCCATTCAATGTTGGTGTATATAATGGACCAATTGATCCACCATCGCCACCGATCACCGCTTCATCCTAGCAACGAATTGACTATTTCTAGTAAGCTACCCCATTTAAAGAAGTTACCGACAGTGATCAACTTCTTCATGTATAATGTAGTCTACATTTGGAGTGTTGCAATAATTTGATAATGACACGTTTCAAAAGTGCAAAGATTTATAGATTCGTCGATCGACATAAAATTGATTGACGATACTCTTTAATATATAATCCAAGAGCAAATGATTTGGCAGAAGCTTTCAACAAGGCATTGGTCAAACTGCTTTAGAAAATTCTCACCAAAAATAAAAGAGAATGGCATACCAAGCTAGTAGAGGCACTATGGGTGTATCGAACTACCTACAAGACACCGACTAAAGCCACTCCCTATTCATTGGTATTTGAATCAAGCAAGCTTCTCGCTTGAAGTTGAGTTGCCTTCACTTCGGTAGCCATCCAATCTAAGAATAGCAAAATGCTCAAAATGGAGGAACTTGACACACTTGATGAAGTTAGATTGCAAGCTCATCAAAATCTAGAAGTTTATCAAAAGATGTCCGTGGCTTTTGACCATACGGTGGCCTCGAACATTCCAAAAGAGAATTGGTTCTCGCCGAGAAGACCAATTATCCCCAATCAAAAATTTGGTGACAAATTTGAGCCTAACTAGGAAGTCCCTTCTGTCATTGAAAAAGTGTGTCAAGGAGGGGCATATCAACTCATCAAAGGGTGAAAGGCCAATGCAGTGGTCGATGCTTGAAAAATATTATACATGATGACCACATTCTCAGAGAAATCCCAAGAGAGGGGGGCATTTTTTAGTATATCTATTTAGGTCGACATTGCGCTTCATGTCGAGAACCCTGAATAAATATTTTTGCCCAAGATGAAAAATGATTTTCCATGAAAATTCCCCTATTACACAGGGAGAATTTTTTTAGTATATCTATTTAGGTCGACATCATGTTTGTCAAGATTCCTAAATAAATATACTCATCTAGATGAAAACTTTTCGTGAAAATTTCCTATTACACAGGGGGCATTTTTAGATTTTTATATATAGATGAAATCAATGTTGCATGTTAAAACCCTCTTAAGAGCATATTAATTCAAACATTGATGTATTTGTGTAAGAAGCAAAGCTTAGGGAGCTTTAGTTGGAGGAAAAATCTGAGAAGTCGAATAGAGAGCCTTTTTCTTGTAATACCTGCTGATGTACCTCATAGTTGGGCTGTTGGTCTCCATCAAACTTGACAATTTTCTCAAACCGTGCGACATGGAGATTCTCGGCTTCAAGAAATTTGAATATTCTTCTTCTTCTTACAAAAGGTCAACACTATCATAGAGGACGACCGGGACCCCATCAATAGGAATAGGAGGAGAAAGAAAAGATGATGAAGGACCTCAAGATATTGCAAGCTGTGAATCCAATCCTAACTTTCTTGGTCTCCAAATCACATCACAAATGTCTAGAATCACAGTTCTAGGTATGGATGCTTTTACGGCTAGCCACACCAACCCTAGTTTTCCCCTATTTTCTCTTACTTAGTGTGTGATCTCTTTTTCTTTTGGAAAGGCCCCTGGACCTGATGGGTCTAGAGTGGAATTCTTCCCCAAAGCTAAATTTGTAGGACTGGGGAGAAGACTCGCAGGAGTGCAGGCAAATTACTGTGAAAAAATCTCCCCATATGAGAAGAAGAGGTCATCTACTGGACGCGGTTCAACTAGTGGAGACTCTTCACTTCAGAGTTTGAGAACTGAGCAAGAGCACAAACCGCTCCTGTCAGTCGCACCTTTAGATCGGACGCAATCAGTGAATCAATTGGGGAATGGGCCCTTACCATGACTTTTTATTCTTTGAATTGGAGAAGAAGGATATTACCTGAGTCCAACTTCAAAGGTTTTCTTAGTGGGGAGGATGCGAGCGGAGCATCGAACATAAAAAAGCAAGCAGGGTCGACTATTCTATTGCCTACGCTTGCTCTCCGATGCACTACGAAACCCTAGTTTCAATAAGGCATATAGTCTAGTAGCTAGCTAGCATTTTTTAGCTGGCTGCATTTTATAGTGCGCATAGATAAGGAAAGCAAAATCCAAGTGGGGGGAAGTGGGGGTTGGTGCCTTTTACGTTCAACTCCTCTCGAGCTTTTAATTATCGCCTCTCTTTTTAGTGAGAAACTACGCCTATCTTTGGATGGGATTGGATTCATCCATCCCCTCAGCCTTGGAGGACATTGGCGGGGATGAGAAGGATGGCCTGTTCTTTATTTTATCTTGAAAGTTCTTCTAAATGTGCTTTAGAATTTCCCCTGCAATATATGAGATATTTTTTTAGTTTATGTTAAGTTTATTTGAGTTGACATCGCACCATAAGGCGAGATCCTCAAATATATTCTAATTGAGGTTGACATCGAGCTTTATGCCAAAATTCTTGAATATATCCATAATTGTTACTGTTAAGTTGCAGAGTCTTGTAGGAATAAAAAGAATCTATTTCTATGTATGAAAAGATAACCCTAAATGTCAAGAAATTATCTCCCAGATTTGTCAAATTCTAGAGATCAAGTCAAAAGAACTCGATTTAAGCTTCGATCGCTTAAGTTGGAGAGACATCAACCTCTACATCCCAAGTCTAGGACATGGATAGGTTAAAGGTCAAACTCAACAAGCCTACAAATGGCCAGTTGCTAATGCTCGTTCACTCAACAAGCCGACCACGAAAGAGCCCTCATTCGTTAGTCTAATGAAACTACCAACCCACTACAGTCAAAGACTTGAGTAGGTTCTAAAGTCGAACTCAACAAGCCTAATATGGGAGTTCTCTCCTCGCTCAACACAAAAGGTCATAGTGAAAGAGCCCTTTCTCATCAGTCCAATGACGATAGTTGTTCAATCTCAAAATAGATCCAACTTAGTGATTACAAGCAACCAGGATCCAAGAGATCTCTCTACTTGATCGATAGATCAAGATAATATGCGGAAACGCTCAATTCAAGGTGACTTCAAATCAATCTATATATTACTCGCAGGGTGATATCTCAATTTATTCTCAAATGATTTGATCAAGCTCAAAAGCACATATCAAAACCAATATCCTCATCAAGTCAAAGTAGAGTAAAGCACCGGAAGAGCAATTCCATAGTTCATACAAAGTTGATGGTCAAACTAAAGGAATTTTGTGGTTATTTAGTCTATTAAAGCACACATTTCTAGACTAATAACTAAATATTCACCCTATATAAAACAGAAGGTCATCTATATGTACCCTTCAACGAATCCATCAAAGAAGTAAACATAAGGTTCATGGAGTGCATACACTTCCTGACAAGTCAATAGGGACAAATCAGGTCAATCCTTCATCAAGTCCATCAAGCTCGAAGCTAGGATAGAAGGAACTTCAAATCTGACCAAACACAGATAAACTAATTCCCCAGCCGAACCATTCATCAAAACAAATAAACAAATTCCTCCATCAAACCCAACCAAGCACAAAGTTAGGATTGGAGGAAACTCAAATCTGTAATGACATAAAAGAAAGAGATCTTTAGCAAATCCATTGAAGAAGATAGTCGATGGTCTCTGAAAGCTACGATAATCGAAGCTGAAATGATACAGGTTCTATGGCCAGCCCAAAGGGTCAACCAGTTTTCAACAAATGTGACTCACTCCATGCACGAATCACATTTATTGGGGGGCATTTGTTGACCTCCACATATGTGTCATAAGTCAACTCAAGTCTACAAATCAAATTCGGCGGACTTTAGAGGTGACAGTGCGCAAATTGGGGCTCAAAATGCACTGGATGTCATAAAAAAAGTCAATATGACCTCCAATCGATGAACGGACTTCGCTGTCACGTTCAGAACGTTGAAATTGATCATAATATAAATATTACAAAATCTAATGAGAATCGATTAAGCGCTCGATCTATAAATGTGTCGACGCACATAACAGAGTCAGGAAGCTGCGATGATGTCTGAATGACCTCCGTTCATAAAATTAATCATGTCGTTAGCTTCAACACATCAAAAACTATCAAATAAGATTATCCACGCTCAAATCGAATGAGTTTGTGCAAATGTTGAATGATCAGAAGTGGCGGTCGCTCAAAATGCACCGGGCGTCCAACGAAAATGGTTGAAATGAGCTCCAATCGATAAACGGACTTTGCCATCATGTTCAAAACGTCGAAACTGGTCATGATATGAATATTGCACAACTTGATGATTAACTGATCAAACACTCTAGTCATCAATGTCGCATGCAGTCGAGGCACCGTCGACAAACGATCTACATTCATGAAATTGATTATGTCGTTAGCTTCGGAACATCAAAATATGTCAAATAAGACTATTCGCACTCAATTCGGACAAGTCTGTGTGAAAATCAGCGGTCAAAAGCGGCGATGCGCATTTTGAGCTGAAATGGACTCAATTTGGCGTCAACTTGGATCAAACGGCCCGATTGCAAAATAGATTGCGCCGTTGCATTCGGAACATCAGAGTAACCTTCAATTGATATATATTTTGATTACTTAATCATGCTGACATAAAGTTCATATCAAGCTTAATTAAATGCTTAAGAAATTCATTTAAATTTTCTATTTAACCCAAATCAAACCCTAATCTCTCGACCTTCACCCTCATGCGACTTCTTTCTTTTGGCTCTCAACTATTCCCCCCTATTTGGTTTCTCTCAGTTGAAAAGAAAAAAACCGAAAACCACAAGCAATCACCCATCTCTCTCTCTCTCTCTCTCTCTCTCTCTCTTTGAAAAGCTTGTGCTCTTACGCTGCGAAGAAATATTCCACCTTTCTCTGCTTCTTTCTTGGTGGTGAAGAGGTCATGGGACTTGCAAAATTGGAGATGAAGTTTGGAGAAGAAGCTCGTTTGTGAATCAATACTTACACGGCAAGGATCAAAGGCATGGAGAAGAAGGCTAAAGAGTTGTCTATCCTCTGTGGTGTAGATGTCCTCTTTGCATCTTTATCTCTATCTGAAAGTTTTGCACTACTGGCCAAAGAATCCCTCCAAATTCCATTACATTCTCAGCCGATACAAATTCGTCTCATGGAACCCACCATGCGTCGTTCCCTCTCTACCACTGAATTCGGTATTCCAAGAACTCGTAGCTATGAATAAAAAGCTTAAAGAGGTGAGACAGAGAATTTGCTTCCTGGAGACTGAAAAGATTATGGGTGCTTCCTCTTCCTCATCTCAACAGAACTGTGAAGAAGCGATCGGCGCTATGGAAGATAACAGAGATGATGATTGTGCTTCCCTTGTTGCAGCCAATGAAGAGGAAGATGATGAAAATATATATTCCATGTTAGAAGATCTCGGTGAGGATCTGATCATATCTAATATTCCTTCAAATTTGTGTGAGGCGATCTTCAGTGATAACTAGAATATCTATAGTGAGAACTATTTTGAGGATTCCTCTTCAAATTTTGCTTCGCTGAAACCGGGGAAGAACAACGTCAAGAAGTGAGTTCTTCTTTCGATTTTCGGAGTCGCACTCCTCGCATTATTCATCCAATTTTCACTTTACCGCAAACCGGGAAGAATATCATCAAGAGGCAAATTCTTCTTTCGATTTACGGCGTCGCACTTCTCACTTTATCATTCCAATTTTTGCTTCACCGCAAACAGGGGAAGAACATCGTTAAGAGGTAATTCTTCTTTCAATTTCCAGCATCACTTTCCTTGCATTACCTCCTCAAATTTGCCTCACCACAACCGGAGAAGCAACACCGTCAATAGGTGGGTTCTTCTCTTAGTTTTCAGCATACCCAACCTTATTCCCTTACCGAGCATTGTAGCGCGAAAAATGAGTCAGAACATATGGGATTTGTGAATGTATATATATATATATATATATATATATATATATATATATATAGCTTTTATATATATATATATATATATATATATATATATATATATATATATATACTTATCTCAGCGAGAGGAGCTCGAGAGATGAAAAATCTATGGTGTTGCAAGACATCCCAGATGTCGGTAAAACATCAGATGTCTAAATCTTTGTAGAATTTTGTCTAAATTCTAGACTTAGAAAAAAGGAGGATGAATATATATTACGCGTTTGTCTTCTTTCAGTTTGAAGGCCTCATCATGCTTAAGAGGCTGACGAGATGAAAACCAAATTTGTCAGAAGACACCGCTCTATCTCAAGAGAGGCGTCGAGTAAGCCAAAACACTCGACCCCTTCAAAAGGATGATGTTAGAAATTTTTTGTAAAATTCAAGAATTAAACAAATTCAAATGGAAATTACCTAAACTTAAGTCAAACAAAAGGATATATGATAAATATGAAGATAAATATTAAATAAAAGAGAAATAGGGGGAGAGCACTTATAAAAATTTTTGAAAAGAATAGAACACTCACTTAAAATGCAAGTAAAATTTGGGAAGGCTAATATTAAACTCATAAACTCTAATAGCAATTCTCTATGGTTTAAATTGAAGTAATGAGTGAGTTCTCCTTTCTTATAAATTTCTCAAAATTAAACAATCTTTAATTGGAATTTGGGGAGACTAATACTAAACTCATAATAAACTGACAATAAACTTAAAGTCTATAAAATTTGATATGGAGTTAAGGATGAATCCAATTTGGGTTTAATAACTCTTATATGAATATGGAGGTAATCATTATACTAGTTAATAAGCATGAGTAGGGCTAAAGAAATAAATACAAAAATCAGCCTAACTTATCAAAAGTGATGTAAATTGAACATAATCAAGTTGGGAGAATTACAAAAACTCAACAAGTAAACTAAGTGCAAGTCAAATTTTAAATTACAATCTAAATCAAAATGTCTTCTTCGTCATCGAATCTGCAACTCTTTGTACAAGTAGATAGAAGCCGATACTAAATCCAATTCTACAAAAATCATGGAGCTTCCTTAAATAAAAAATTTAGGGAATTCATTCTAATTATGAATTTTAAAATCAATGAAACAACTAATTAAGTGAAATTATCTAAAACTATAAATTCCTACATGTGCTCGGACATGGATATTTCAGGTACAAATTTTAATGTCTGAAAAGGCTGTGCAGGCTAAATTGGAATAAAAAAAATGAAAATACAAAATCAATCTCATAATTCAAACATAAAATTACCTAAAATTACTATATACCCGCATGGGCTCCGACACTGTGCTAAATGCTTAAATTCAAGTGTCCAGGATGCTATCTAAGTGGCTTCGGTTTAGTCTTGCTAACAAAATCTAAATACCTATAATAAGAGTTTTAAATCAGTTAAATATCTGAGAAACTTATTTTGTAAGGTGACAACAGATCTAATACTCTGTTAGCAGCTAAACAGAGTTGATATGATATAAAGCTCTTAAACATACTCAAATTAATCAATTTTTCAAACCAAATTAATTCAAATCAAATATCAATCTAAAAAAAACTGCTTAAATGAAATTCTGTCATTAAAAGCTTAAAGCAAAACTCAATCTATCCACCTTCCGCAACTATTTATCGGGGATGACAAATTAAGAAAACTCTAGCTCACAAAGGAGCTAATGTCAAATCAAGTATTCTGCTATGTTCACTCTCAATCAATCTCTTGCTAGTAAGGACATGGCTCGTGTCCTCTAATTGTGTGGCTTGGCTAGTAGGCTCCACAGATGAAGCAGTTACGACCAGAGTCCTCTGATCGGGTGGTTTGGCCAGTTAGGCTCCATTATATTACGATCATGACCGTAACGTATGCTCCTCAATGGCTCTTCCCATTGAGTTATGAATCATAGGGTATGCTTGATAGGTCAAACTGTCCTCAGTCAGCTACGGTAGACTTAAGCCTGTCTCCCTAGATAAACACCGTCCCAAGTCTACAAGGATTTCTTGAACGACGTAACTTATGTATTGCTGATGAGGATCCTTCCGTTGGTCGTATCTCCTCTTAGAGTAGGCCACGAACTGGCGATGTAACCATGAGATCTAGATCAGGCACATCATCATTCCCCCAACCATCCGGTTTAAGCTGAAATGATGAATTTCATAATCTAAATTCTAAAACTCTACATGCTGTTATTATACACTACGCATTTAGCGATCTAATGACTAGCCTTAATCGAAACTTCTCTCTCACTTATTGAGAGAGATAATTAACTATAGGGACTTGCGCCTATAGGAAACCTAGAACCAGATCTAAAGTCCTCACCAAATGAGGGCAAAATCTCTAGGTAGTGTCTTATCTACTATCTCATCTGCCTTTTGAAAATTACACCGACACTTTAAATCACTCTCTTTAATTCAAAATTGATGAGAGTTCGATGGCAAATTTCTGGAGCCCACATAAGGAAACTTAAAACAAGGAAGAACTAGATATGGAAGACTTTGATAAGAGTTTTGCAAAAATATTGGAAGAATTGGACACAATAACATCTGAGGAAGCAGAAGCATCCCTGAAAGCTGTTTGTTCCCGGTTGTTGAAGTTTTTTGCATGCTTGAAAGCTATGCTTGAGGAGAGCCATGTTCCCATTCTTGATGCTCTTGTTCAATAGGCATTCATGGGAATTCAAACACTTCATTCTATCTATTTTTTTCTTCAGGGAATATGAAGAAAATGAAGCGTAATATGGATTTATTGTTAACGCTAATCCAAATAAAAAAATATGTACTCAGATTGTCCAAGAACAAGTCACGAGATAGATTTGATGGCTCAGTTATTAGTTTCTAGTGATGTTAGCAAAGAGAAAGTAACATAAAGCGAGTTCAAATATAATAGAGCGACCAAACTGAGAGACCTGCAATTTCTTTTATTGCTTCTCAAGAGAAACCAGATTTGGCTCTAAGAGATGTTGATTAAGTGGCAATCACAGCGGAGGGTTCTTCTTATCTAAGCTTCAACTTCCATTAACTAGAAGTAGAGTTGAATTTAGCCTTTTGCTTGACCTTCATGCAGACTATGAAGAAGGCATCCTGCCTTCACCTATGCGAGAGAAAGCACCAGCATTTCCTGCAATAAAACCAATTGATTTTGGTACATTTGCATTCTCTCATCCAAGCCGCACGCAAACACCTAGCCAAAAATTCTCCAGTTTCCTGTTCCGATCATTCCCTTTGCCATAGCCAAGAGGCAACACGCCATCAGTGTTCCTCTTCTAGGTTAGCTGAAAGTACATGTGCTTATTTGTTTCCATATAAGTTTTGGACGAATTGTTCATAAATTAAATTGTCTTAATTTTCTTGGCAAACATGGCTTAGTTATCTATGGAAAGTAGAAGTAATTTGGCTTTGGGCATCAATTTGATTTAATTATAATTTAATGTAATAATTCGAGTCATTGCTTTAGACTAATTCTATGTAAATACATGTATGCCCCAACCAATTTCTTTAGTGAAATGCATGAATAATGTATAACATTTGGAATAAGTTATTACAGTAATTCCAAATAATAATGCAAGATTAATTTATGATCATGTTAATAATGTGATGATTTTATAGATAGAATATTCCGAAATGTAAATATTTTATCAACTTATCCTGCATCAAGTTCAAATATTTGATTTCGATTCATTTGTAATGAGATTGGAACAATTTTGGAGTTATTAGATTCATTTATTTAGATGTATAATTTGATAATAAGTTTGCTTAAATTAAAATTTAGATGAACCCAAATATAATTTCAGAATATTTTAATTCAATAACTATATCAAAATTATTACTTAATCAACTAATTTTGTAATGAAGATTTATTTATTTCCTAATTTTGGACAACACATTCATTAATTTTGAAAAATATATTATTTTAAAAAGCATGAGTCATGGAGACTTAATATCATATCGCGTCATATAAATTATTTTATCATTATTATTGATAGTGTATAAAATCATATCATGATAAGTTTTCATGATAAAAATTAACTACAACTCTCATCTTTGAATATTACATATCCATTCTTTTAGTATTTAAAACTTTTTATAATTATGATTAAGTGAAACTTTTATTTTAAGCATCATAACCTCATTTCTCTAATATGTATATCTATTCATAATTAAGAGTAAATGTAACTCTCATTTTTAAATATTATAACTATTTTACTTGAAATATTTAGAACTCTTCATTTCTTCAAGTATAAATTCCACCATATATGAGTGAAAAACTCACACAAATACTTGTAATCTCTATGTTGGGGCTCTATTCATCTCATAAAAAGAAGGTGACTATCACCATTTAGATGGATTAACTCTAGGTTCCCAATCAATACTATGCAGCTCTAATCTTTTATAAAATCTATTATTTATCACTACTTGTATTGATTGATTCCATGGTGAAGGTATATCAATCTCCACACAAGCTTGATCATTTTCCAAATAGAAGTTGATTGTCTTTATTTTGCTGTATTAATTATGCGGTGAAAGTGTTTTTAATATCATTTTGAAGCTTCAAACATCTCACTAAAATAGTTGATGGCCTTCAAAGTTTTTTATAATCTTTGTTGGAAATGATGATCAATAATTAACATGCTTTAAGTGTGGTAAAGTGGAGATGATGAAGGTGAATGTACCCAAAAGAATATTGAAAATTTATATAGTATCGTGATTTCGCAATGATGGGCAATTTTTGAAAAAAAAATTTGTTTATGTTTTCTAATAGATGAACATATGTTTCTATATGTTAATTACATAAGTTTTCATCACAAAATCTTAACACCAATTAAAAAAACTTATGTTTAAGATGTCATGATGTCGGGATCATGACATCTTTATCTTAAATGAATTATTTAGATCATACTTTCATCAAAAAAAAATTTTGATGTGATATTGTGGAAATCAAATATTCAAGTTAATTAAACAAAATTGATTTAATTTTAATTATTAAACTATAATATGATTAAATCAGAATTTTTGCATGAAAAGGAATTGGTACTCTTCCCATAAATTTTTTTTTTTTTTTTTTGGGAAATCCCATGATGCGGGGGTATTTTATTGCCACAAAAAAAGGGTTACAAGGTCCTTAAAGGGGATAAACTTTGAACCATCGCCAAAGAGCTACAATCGGCCTAAGGAGTAAATCCCCATCTAAGTACATCCAAGAGCAAAAGAAAACATTAAAGCAATCAAAAGATACAAGATGATTAGCATAATAGGCTAAAGGAAGGTTAAGTCCAATGCTCTGATGGTTGTAAGAGTGCTTGGTAATATGGAGCAAACCTGCAAGATAAAAAGAGAGAAACACCAAAGTTATAATGAGAGAGAGATTAGAACAGTTAAGGTAATACAAACAAAAAGGTAGAAGGAAACAATATAATATGAGTATGATAATAAGGAAATGTGATAGAAGGCTGCTCAATCACACCATGTTGGTGATGCAAGTATGAGCATCCAAACTTCGCCAGAAGGGTTACATCACATAAGCTACTACCAAACCAAAAGGAGTGAGAACATCACAAACATCATAGCCAACAAACTGCGGAGAAGGAAGCAGTTGATATTCTTGTGAGCTTTATTACGCAAAACCTAAGCAAAATCATATCTAAAATATATAGGTAATTGCTAAGAGCTAAAGGATAAGGAGTCTCATTCAAGAAAAATATCATCAATATAGCCATCTTGACATGAGAATATATAAACATAAGTGAGTGAGCCATTTTAGCCAGAATCTCATGAATAGCCATATTCAGGAAAGAAATTAGTTCAGATATAATCCTCCATAAGAAAATTACAGAGGAGACAACTTTAAAACCCGTTAAATAAGTCAATGAGCCTATAACACCATCCCAATCACATGATATGTAAATGAATCTTTCGTAAAATAACCCGTGAAACAATCCCTTATTAATGTCTTGGAGAAAGCAATAGTAAAGGAAGATCGATAGCTCAACAAAGGGAATGAACCGCAACCAACCAAAATTAGCACCTAAAAAATAGTTAGAGCAGCCCCAATAGCAAAGATTCAAGGCCTCCATTCAGTAATCCGGATCAACAATCAATCCGTGAGAACAAGACAAAGAAAAAAGGTAACAACATCCAAGATAGGAAGGGACTAAACTGGCCATAATACCATTCTTTCATAATAAATTGCATCACCGCACCAACCAAACGAGGTAGGTGATGCGATCGAAAACCAAGCCCAGTGAAACAAAGAACCACAACCGTAAAAGGGAAGAGTTACTCATGGACAGAGCCATATTTTCCAACCGTGAGATGAACAAACAGCAAGACCAACACAGTAATGAGATTAGAGCCGATCGCAACCCAGGAGCCTTTCAAAATTAAAAAAGGCAGCAAGGCCTTCCGAAATGAAAAAAAGGCAAAGAATAAGACAAATAGTAGATTAAACACCATTGAAAACATTGACTAATTTGAATATTAAACCAATTGTAATAGTAGAAAATAAAGTCCCCATTAGAGATAGGGGGGTGCAGACTCCAGCAGATCAACAAAAGCAAGTAACACAGGGTGCTTAACATAGGGTGCTTCATCATTCTGTCCAAGTACGAAGACAAGATGCAATGCCTCATAAATGATATTAAGATCTAATATAAGGAAAACCCGTCTTGTCCAGGTTAACCAATCCTTGTAAGTGTTTAGGAAGAGAATGTTTATCAAAATAAATGGGCTCATTCAATCTAGTTCCTAAGTTAGCAAGGTAATCAGCACAAGCATTTCCTTCCCTCCATATATGAGTGATTTTGTAACTAAATTGGTTGAGAAAAGTTTTAGTTCGCTTGAGTAAATAATATAATTCAGCATTGCCATTTTTTTCGGACTGCAGGAGATCGATTAGTAGTAAGGCATCCACTTCAAGCCAGATATTAAGCCAACCTTTCTGTAAGGAAATGTCAAGAGCATTATAAACTGCCGTAAGTTCAAAGAAAAGGAACCGAAGTTAGTAATAAGAGGATTAGCAAAGGCCAAGAGGACATCACCATTGAAATTTCTAAAGATGCCACCACATCCGTAAGCATTAGGAGATACCATTGTTAATTTTGATGACATTATCATGTGGTTTGGCCCAATAAAGTATTTTGTCTTGATTAAATGTTTATCCGCAATTGCAAACCCAATTTTGAGGCTACAAATTTACACCCTTTAAAATGTTTATATTTAATAAGGTTGGCTTTAAATAAATCACGATTTTGAATTTAGTTTTAGCAATTATCTTGAAATGATTCATAGTGATATCGTTATGCTTAGCATCATTTCTAGCCATCCAAATAAACCAAATAATAATGCTAGCGAACGCTTTTAATATGACCTTTGATATTGTTTTCAAAATATATCTCGAGGAGTCGATAAATAGTAGCCGCTGAATTTGTCAATGGAGAATAGATTATCGCACCAAAGCCAAAGTTTAGAGGCAATCGCCCATTCACAAATTGGTGATTAACATTTTCAATATGGGAGCAACAATGACATTTTGACGGAAGGTGAAAACCTTTACCCCACATCAAGGAGTCAATAGGGACAAAGTTTTTAAGATACGCCAACAAGAGTATGAGGTGGGGATATTGTTATGCTAGCATACACTTTGGAATAATCACGGTTTCTTTGATCTTAAGCCAAACATTTTTAAAACTGAATTACCATTGTAGAGTTTAAAGAGAATCGATCTTTTGTTGGGTGTAATGTGTATATTATTAAGTTTGTCTAAAAAAAGGAGAAGGGATATACTCGATGAACTTGGAAAAGTTCCATCTATTATTATTCCAGAAAGATTTGACTTTGATAGTATCAATAAAACATGAGGAAATTAATTCATCGAAGGAATTATTTCCAAGCCAGTTATCTTGCCAGAAGAAAGAGTTGCCAGAGTTAATGCCCCAAAAAATTAATGATTTCGCCTTCCATTTGATATTACAAAGTCTTTTCCAAATGGGAGAAGCGTTAGTTTTGTAAGAACAATTCAAGGGGTGCTTTGATAGTATTTGTTTGTCATGAAGTTAGCCCAAAGGCTATTGTTGCTTCTAAAATTCCACCAAAGTTTATATGAGAATGCGTTGATGGTGTCTTTAATAGGTTTACAACCAAGACCACCTTCCTCAAAGATGCCGCAGATTTTGTGCCAGGAGGACCAGTGTATTTTTGAGGAAGTGGTATTAGAACCCCAAAAAAATTTGTTAATTAGCCTCTCAATTCTGTTAATGCAAAAGTTGGTTGGCACGATAGTTTGAATAAGATAAAGAGGCATCGAAGTTGTACTCTTAATCGGTTAACCTCCCTCCAAAGGATAGAAAATGGTATTCCCAAGAGGAGATACGGTTATATTTTGGATTAATTCACAAAAAGATAAAATCTTTATGACCTTTGAAAAGAGGGGAGATAATTGATCTAAGTTGTTGTTGATGAAAGTTAGTGATCCTTGTTATATGATTAATCCTATTATTGGTGATTTTATTAGCGGTTATGAAACAACATTTATTTTTGTTAAGGAGTAGACCACTTTCATTGCCAAATTTGTTAAAGAATTTCATAATGGTTTTTATGTGAGATATAGAAGCATTGTTTAACAAATTTTTTGGTCAGCAAAGCAAAGATGAGTAATAGGAAATCCACCTTGAGTTTTGTAAATCATACTCGGCTTATTATAGAATAGGTTGTTCAGGCTCCAAGATAAGTAATCGATAGCTATAATAAAAAGCAAGGGAGATAATGGATCTCCTTGATGTAAGCCATGTTTAGAAGTGAAGAAAACAGCCGATTCTCCATTAATGATAACAGAGAACCAAACATTAGTGACACGCTTTTAATGATAATAATAAATTCTTTAAAATCAAAAGTTGAAGTATAAAAAAAAGTAAATCCCAAGAAAGTTTGTCAAAGGCTTTAGTAATGTCCTTGAAAGCAATGTTACCACTTCTAGTAGGAACGTCAATATCATGAATCATTATCGAATATATAGTTCTCCCTTTAATGAAACCAGTTTGATTCGGGAAATAATATTCGGCAGCAAAGGGTTGATTCGGTTGGTGATTAGTTTGGCAATTAGTTTGTTAAAGAAGGTGCAAAGACTAATCGGTCTAAAGTCATTCCAAGTTTCCGGGTGATTATTTTTAGGGATAAGAACTATGGATGTACTAGAGAAGGATCTAGGAAGGGGGTTGCCATTGAAAAAGTCTATAACTGCTTCAATCAGATCCATTTTAATAATGGACCAACACTGTTGAAAGAATATAGTTGTGTATCCATCCGGGCCAGCAACCGAATCTAAATTCATGCTTTGAAGAACAGTACTAATTTTTAGATTCTGACACGACAAAAGAGAGATGTTTTGGTCGAGTAATCATGGAGGGAATTAGATGAGGATTTGAAATAATTTTGTGGTAATGTTGTTGTTTAACAAATTTTGAAAATGTTGGATAACTGAATCTTTAATATCATTTTTATCTGATATCCCATTATCATTACTGTTTTTAATTTTATTAATAGAGTTTAGAACTTTTCTTTTGTTGAAAAGAGCGTGGAAATATTTTGTGTTTTTGTCGCCATCAGCAATATGTTTACTAGCAGCTTTTTTGCCAATAAGTTTCCTCCATGTTTTGATATTTAATCAAATTGTCTCTAGCTTCATGAGTTCATCATTTTATTAGGGTCAGAATGGCTTCTTCAAGAGAGAGCACAAGATCTTCCATTGTTTTAAGATTTGCAAAAGGTTTTTAAAATGGTGTTTATTCCACCAGGTCAGAGTTTGTTTTAGTCTTTTAAGTTTGAGCCAAAAATGGATAATGAAGAAAGCAAAGAAAATATTATTTATTATATCATTTAAAGATTAATAAGAGTAGCAATGAGATACTCTCCAATAGAGAAGCACTACTTGGCATTGATCTTTGCAGTCCAAAAGCTTCGTTATTATATGTTATCTCACAAGATTACCCTCATCTCAAGGATTGATCTGATGAAGTACTTGATGATAAGACCAACATTGACAGGTCGCTTGGCAAGATGGGCAGTATTGCTTTTACAATTCGATATCATATATGTTCCATAGAAAGTAGTGACAGGATAAGTCTTAGCAGATTTTCTAGCTGCACATCCCATCCCTATGGACTTTTCTCTTAATGATGATTTTCCCGATGAACAAATTATGCTCATTCATAAAAGAGAAAAATAAAATGTACTTTGATAGAGCCTCACCGATCAAACAAGTCCAACATCTAAATTTCCCAAGAGCAAGAGAAGGAATTGACATCATCTTTATAACACCAGAAGGAGGGATAATGAGATGATCATATGGCATCCAAAACTTGCATATTTTTGGCGATTCTTAGCCTATTATAAATCAAGTACTTGACATCTATTGAATCAACAAGCTTGAGTTAGTTTTCTATCACAAGCGAGTTCTCGAGCTAATGAAGTAGATACCAAATATCAAACTAACTTGAGTCTCTCGATCCAAGAATAGCAAAGCCGATTGCTTAGAAAAATTAGCTAAGAAAATGGCAAGTATGAATGGTGATTATGTCATGATCGATATTTACTCAATGAGTTCTAGAACCAATAAAGTATCAATCCCCGAACGTAGAGGGATTGTCAAATCTGACCCAGCAGGATGCGACTCAGGTTGCTCCTCATACTTTCCAAAATCAATAAGAAATTGTACCAAGGAGAGCTAAGAATGACATTATCTCATAAAAGCAGTGTGAAGCCTTTACGGTAGAAGAGTCACGTGATTGGAGGCAACCCTTCATCGACTACTTTAAAGAAGGCAAATTATCAAATAATAAATCACTAGCAGCTCAAATTGAGAAGAGAATGCTACGCTATGCTTTCGTCAACAACACTTTATATTGTAGATCCTTTGAATAAATATTGCTACGATGCTTAAATGCAGATGAAGCTAGCAAAGTGATGGTTGAAGTTCATGAAGGACTTTGTGGTACACATCAGTTAGGTCCCAAGATGGCAGTAAAGATTAAAAGGATGGGCTATTATTGGTCATATATAGTGAAAGACTGTATTAATCATGCTAAGAAGTATCATGAGTGCCAAGTACATGAGAATCTCATCCATCAACATCCAAATCCATTACACCCAATAATAGCATCCTGACCATTCAAATGTTCGCGTACAGATGTAATTGGACCAATTGATCCATCATCGTCACCGGTCTTTCATCCAGACCGACTTTTCTCTAATTTGAGCTACCCCATTTAAAGAAGTTATGCTGACCGAGTGATCAATTTCTTCACGTATAATGTGGTCTATAGATTTGGAGTGTCGCATTGAATAATTTTTGATAATGTCACAGCTTTCAAAAGTGTAAAGATTTATAGATTTGTCGATCGACACAAAATTGATTGGAGATACTCTTCAATATATAATCTAAGAGCAAATGATTTGGCGGAAGCTTTCAACAAGACATTGGTCAAACTACTCAAGAAAAATCTCACCAAAAATAAAAGAGAATGGCATACCAATCTAGTAGAGGCACTATGGGCGTATCGAACTACCTACAAGACACTGACTAAAGCTACTCCATATTCATTGGTATTTGGAACTAAAGCAGCTCTCCCACTCAAAGTTGAGTTGCCTTCACTTCGAGTAGCCATCCAATACAAGCTAACTAAATAGCAAAATGCTCGCCTGAGAATGGAGGAACTTGATGCGCTTGATGAAGTTAGATTGCAATCTCATCAAAATCTAGAAGTCTATCGAGCAAAGATGTCCAGGGATTTTGACCATACAGTGCGGCCTCGAACATTCCAAAAGAGAATTGGTTCTGGTGCTGAGAAGACCAATTATACCTAATCAAAATTTTGGTGGAAAATTTGAGCCTAACTGGGAAGGCCCTTCTGTCATTGAAAAAGTGTGTCAAGGAGGGGCATATCAACTCATCAGCCTAAAGGGTGAAAGACCAATGTCGCCAATTAATGGTCGATACTTGAAAAATTATTATACGTGATGACCACATTCTCGAGGTACAATAGAAATCCCCCTGCAACAGAGGGGCATTTTTTTTAGTATATCTATTTAGGTCGACGTCGCACTTCATGCTGAGATCCCTAAATAAATATATTTGCCCAAGATGAAATAAGATTTTTCATAAAAATTCTCCTATTACACAGGGGGCATTTTTTTTAGTATATCTATTTAAGTCGACATCGTGTTTCTTGCCAAGATTCCTAAATAAATATACTCACTCCAGATGAAAAACTTTTCTGTGAAAATTTCCCTGTTACATAGGGGGTATTTTTAGATTTTTATATATAGATAAAATCAATGTTGCATGTTAAAACCCTCTTAAGAGCATATCAATTCAAATATTGATGTATTTGTGTAATTTTATCTTGAAAGTTCTTCTAAATGTGCTTTAGAATTTCCCCTGCAATATAAGAGACATTTTTTTAGTTTATGTTAAGTTTATTTGAGTTGACATCACGCCATAAGGCGAGATCCTCAAATTTATTCTGATTCAGGTTTACATCGAGTTTTATGCCAAAATTTTTGAATATATCCATAATTATTACTGTTAAGTTGTAGAGTCTTGCAGGAATAAAAAAATTTATTTCTATGTATGAAAAGATAGCCCTAAATGTCAAGAAAATTATCTCCCAGATTTGTCAAATTCTGGAGATCAAGCCAAAAGAACTCTCGATTTCGGAAGCTTCAATCAATTAAGTTGGAGAAACGTCAACCTCTACATCCTGATATCTAGGACATGGATGGGTTCTAAAGGTCGAACTCAACAAGCCCACAAATGACTAAGTTGCTAATGCTCTGTTCACTCAACAAGCCGCAAGAAAAGGCCACAGTGAAAGAGCCCCCGTTCGTTAGTCTAATGATAAAACTACCAACCCATTACAAATCAAGACTGTAAGTTCGGTAAACTCAACAAGCCCAAATGTGGCCAAGTTGCTGACGCTCTCCTCACTCAACAAGCCGCAAGAAAAGGCAGTAATGATAGAGCCCTTTCTCGTCAGTCCAATGATGATAGCTGTTCAATCTCAAACCAGATCCAGCTTAATAATTACAAGCAAACAGGATCCAAGAGATCTCTCTACTTGATCGATAGATCAAGGTAATATGAGAAAACACTCAATTCAAGGCTACCTCAAATCAATCTATATATTACCCGCAGGGTGATATCTCAATTTATTCTTAAATGATTTGATCAAGCTCAAAAGCACGTGATCAAAGAATATCCATCATCAGTAGAAAGTATAAAACCGATGAAGCAATTCCATAGTTCATATAAAGTTGATGGCCGAACTAAAGGAATTTTGTGGTTATTCAGTCTGTTAAAGCACAAGTTGCTAGACTAATGACTCAATATTCACCCTATATAAGCTAGAAGGTTGGGTCATCTATATGTACCCATCAATGAATCCATCAAAGCAGCAAGCACAGAGTTCATGGAGTGCATACACTTCCTGACAAGTCAATAGGGACAAATCAGGTCAGTCCTTCATCATGTCTGTCAAGCTCGAAGCTATGATAGAAGGAACTTCAAATCCGACCAAGCACAGATAAACCGATTCCCTGAATCATTCATCAAAATAAATAAACAAATTCCTCCATCAAACCTAACCAAGCACGAAATTAATATTGGAGGAAACTCAAATCTGCAATGACATAAAAGAAAGAGATCTTCAGCAAAGACATTGAAGCAGATAGTAAATGGTCTCCGAAAGCTACGACAATCGAAGCTGAAATGATTCAAGTTCTATGGCCAGCCCAAAGGGTCAACTAGTTTTCAACAAATGTGATTCACTCCATGCACGAATCACTTTTGTTGGGGGGAATTTGTTGACCTCTGCATATGTGTCATAAGTCAACTCAAGTCTACAAATCGAATTCGGTGGACTTCAGAGATGAAAGTGCGCAAATTGGGGCTCAAAATGCATTGGATGTCATCAAAAAAAGTCAAAATGACCTTCAATCGATGAACGAACTTTTCTGTCACATTCAGAATATCAAAATTTATCATAATATAAATATTGCAAAATCTAACGAGCAATTGATTAAGCCCTCGAGCTATCAATGTGTCGACGCACATAACAGAGTTAGGAAGTTGCGACGATGTCTTAATAACCTCCGTTCATAAAATTGATCATGTCGCTAGCTTTAAAACATCAAAAACTATCAAACAAGACTGTCCACGTTCAAATCAGATGAGTTTGTGCAAATATCAAATGATCAGAAGTGACAGTGCACAAATCGGGGCTCAAAATGCACTGGACGTCATTGAAAATGGTCGAAATGAGCTTCAATCGATGAACGGAGTTTTCCATCATGTTCAGAATGTCGAAACTATTCATGATATATATTGCACAACTTGATGATTCACTGATCAAGCACTCTAGTCATCAACATGCATGCACGTATATCAAAGTCAAGAGGCACCGATGCAAGACAAACGATCTCCATTCATGAAATTGATTATGCCGTTAGCTTCAAATATCAAAATCTATCTAAGACTATTCGCACTGAATTTAGACAAGTTTGTGCAAAAATCAAATGGTCAAAAGCGGAGACGTGCATTTTGAGCTGAAATGGACTCAATTTGACGTCGACTTGAACCAAATGTCCTCTGATTGTGAAATAGATTGCATCGTTGCATTTGGAACATCAGAGTAACCTTCAATTGATATATATTTTGATTACTTAATCGTGTCAGCATAAAGTTCATATCAGGCTTAATTAAACGCTTAAGAAGTTAATTTAAATTTTCTATTTAACCCAAATCAATCCCTAATCTCTCATTTCGACCTTCACCCCTCATGCACGATTTCTTTCTTTTGGCTCAACTATTTCCCCTATTTGGTTTCTCTGGCCGAAAAGAAAATCAAAACCACAAGCACTCACTTGCACTCGTCAAGAATCCTCCAAATTCCATTACATTCTCGGTTGGTACAAACCCGTCTCATGGAACCCACCATGCATCGTTCCCTCTCAACCACTGAATTCGGTATTCCAAGAACTTATAGCTATGAACAAAAAGCTTGAAGAGGTGAGACACAGGATCTGCTTCCTGGAGATAGAAAAGATTATGGGTGCTTCCTCTTCCTCATCTCAGCAGAACTGTGAAGAAGTGATCGGCTTTATGGAAGACAATAGAGATGATGATTGTGCTTCCCTTGTTGCAGCCAATGAAGAGGAAGATGATGAAAATATATATTCCATGTTAGAAGATCTCGGTGAGGATCTGATCATATCTGATATTCCATCAAATCCATGCGAGGTGATCTTCAGTGATAACTAGAATATCTACGGTGATAACTATTTTGTTTTCGAGGATTCCTCTTCAAATTTCTCTTCGCTGCAACCGGGGAAGAATACCATCAAGAAGTAGGTTCTTCTTTTGATTTTTGGCATCGCACTCCTTGTATTATCCATCCAATTTTTGCTTCACCGCAAACTCGGGAAGAATATCATCAAGAGGCGAATTCTTCTTTCAATTTTCGGCATCGCACTCCTCGCTTTATCATTCCAATTTTCGCTTCACCGTAAATAGGGAAAGAACATTTTCAAGAGGTGAATTCTTCTTTCAATTTCTGGTGTCACTTTCCTCGCATTACCTCCTCAATTTTCTCATCACGTGAGAAGAAACTCAAAAGGTGGATTCTCTTTTTTTAGCATATCCAACCTTATTCCCTTACCGCATCATTAAAAAATGAGTCAACATGTGGATTTGAATGAATATATATATATATATATATATATATATATATATATATATATATATATATATATATATATATGCTTGTGTTTCTTTACAGATTTGAAGGGTTCGTTGTGCTCAAGAGGGCATGGAGAGATAAAAAATAAGCTATGGTGTCGCAAGACACTGCTCGATACTCTCAAGAGGGCGTACTGAGTAAGCCAACATCTGTTAGATGTCTCTCCCCCTAGAAGAAATGCTGCCCAAATTTTGTCTAAATTCTAGACTTAAAAAAAAGAGGGGATGAATATATATTGCATTTGTCTTCTTTCAGGTTTGAAGGTCTCATCTTTCTTAAGAGGGCGCGATGAGATAAAACTTGGCTGTGGTGTCGTAAGACATCGTTCGCTATGCTCAAGAGGGCGTACTGTGTATGCCAAAACACCCTCGATGCAGCCCCCTACACAGTGATGACGTCGGGAGGCTACTAAAATTTAGACTAAAATTCAAGACTTAAACAAATTCAAGTGGAAATTATCTAAACTTAAGTCAAACAAAAGGATATATGATAAATATGAAGATAAATATTAAATCAAAGAGAAATAGGGGGACAACACTTAAAGAAAATTTTGAAAAGAATAGAACACTCATTTAAAATGCAAGTAAAATTTGGGGAGGCTAATATTAAACTCACAAACTCTAATAGCAATTCTCTATGGCTTAAATTGAAGTAATAAGTGAGTTCTCCTTTCTTGTAAATTTCTCAAACAAGCTTTAATTAGAATTTGGGGAGACTAATACTAAACTCATAACAAACTAACAATAAACAGAAAGTCTATAAAATTTGATATGGAGTTAAGGATGAATCCAATTTGGGTTTAATAACTCTTATATGAATATGGAGGTAATCATTATGCTAGTTAATAAGCATGAGTAGGGCTAAAGCAATTAACACTAAAATCATCATAACTTATCAAAAGTGATGTAAATTGAACATAATCAAGTTGGGAGAATTACAAAAACTCAATAAGTAAACTAAGTGCAAATAATATTTTAAACTACAATCTAAATCAAAATGCCTTCTTTGTCAACGAATATGTAACTCTTTGTACAAGAAGATAGAAGGCGATACCAAATCTAATTCTACAAAAAATCATAGGGCTTCCTTTAATAAAAAATTGAGGGATTTCATTCTAATTATGAATTTTAAAATCAACGAAACCACTAATTAAGTGAAATTATCTGAAAATATAAATTCTTGCATGTGCTCAGACATAGAGATTTGAGGTACAAATTTTAATATCTGAAAAGGCTGCGCAAGCTAAATTGGAATAGAAAAATGAAAATACAAAATCAATCTCATAATTCAAACATAAAATTACTATATACCCGCATGGGCTCCGACACTGTGCTAAATGCTTAAATTCAAGTATTTGAGGATGCTATGCGGGTGGCTTCCCGATTTAGTCTTAGGACTGGGTTTGGGCTAACAAAACTTAAAAACCTATAATAAGAGTTTTAAATCAGTGAAATATCCAAGAAACTAATTTTGTAAGGTGACAACAGATCTAATCCTCTATTAGCAGCTAAACAGAGTTGACAGGATCTAAAGCTCTTAAACATACTCAAATTAATCAATTTTTTAAATAAAATCAATTCAAATCAAATAGCAATCTTAAAAAAACTGCTTAAATGAAATTCTATTATTAAAAGCTTAAATCAAAACATAATCTATCCACCTTCCGTAACTGTTTATCGGGCGTGACAAATTAAGAAAACTCTAGCTCATAAAAGATCCAATGTCAAATCAAGTTTTCTGTTATGTTCACTCTCAATTAATCTCTTGCTAGTAAGGATATGGCTCGTGTCCTCTAACTGCGTGGATTGGCTAGTAGGCTCCACAGATGAAGCAGTTACGATCAAAGTCATCTAATCGAGTGGTTTGGCCAGTCAGACTCTATTATATTACGATCATGACCGTAGCCCGTATGCTCCTCAATGGCTCTTCCCATTGAGTTGTGAATCATAGGGTATGCTTGATAGGTCAAACTGTCCTCGCCATAGACTTAAGCTGCTCCTTAGATAAACACCATCCCAAGTCTACAAGGATTTCTTGAACGACGTAACTCATGTATTTCTGATGATGATCCTTCTGTCAGGTTGGGTTGACCACCTCCTCTAACTAAGTAAACTAGGGACCATGATGACCCGGGTTGATAGAACCATGAGATCTAGATCGGGCACATCATCATTCCCCAAACCATCCGGTTTAAGCTGAAATGATAAATTTCATAATCTAAATTCTGAAACTCTACATGTTGTTACTATACGCTACGCATTTAATGATCTAATGACTAGCCTTAATTGAAACTTTTCTCTCACTTATTGAGAGGGGTAATTAACTATAGGGACTTGCGCCTATAGGAAACCTGGAACCAGATCTAAAGTCCTCACAAAATGAGGGTAAAATCTCTGGGTAGTGTCTTATCTACTATCTCATCTGCCTTCTAAAAATTACATCGACACTTTAAATCACTCTCTTCAATTCAAAATTGTTGAGAGTTCGGTGGTAAATTTCTAGAGCCCGCATAAGGAAATTGAAAATAAGGAAGAACCAGATATGGAAGACTTTGATAAGCGTGTTGTTGAAATATTGGAAGAATTGGACACAATAACATCTGAGGAAGTAGAAGCATCCCTTAAGGCTATTTGTTCCCAGTTGTTGAAGTTTTTTTCATGCTTGAAAGTTATGCTTGAGGAGAGCCATGTTCCCATTCTTATGCTCTTGTTCAACGGGCATTCATGGGAATTCAAACACTTCATTCTGTCTATTTTTTCTTTAGGGAATATGAAGAAAATGAAGTAGAATATGGATTTATTGTTAAGGCTACTAATCCATATAAGAAAATATGCACTATGTATTGCTGACCCAAGAACAAGTCATAAAGATAGATTTGATGGCTCAGTTATTGGTTTCTAGCAATGTTAGCAAAGAGAAAGTAACACAAAGAGGGAGTTCAGCTAATAGCAGTGATTGTGCTGACCAAACTGAGAGACCTCCAACTTCTTTTATTTCTTCTCAAGAGAAACCATATTTGGCTCTAAGAGATGCTGATTAAGTGGCAATCACAGCGGAAGCTTCAACTTCCATTAACTAGAAGTAGAGTTGAATTTAGCCTTTTGTTTAACCTTCATGTAGACTATGAAGAAGGCATCCTGCCTTCACCTATGCTAGACAAAAACATGAGATTTCGAATAAAACCAATTGATTTTGGTATATTTTGTATTCAATCATAAGCCAATGCAAAATAGTAATTTTTAATCATTATTTATATTAAATAACAGTCATTAAGCAATTCTTTATTATAAAAGTACATGTCTTAATTTTTATATAATTATATAACATTAATTGTTATAAATTAAATAATAATGCAATTAATTTAATAATCATGTTAAGATTTTATAGATAGAATATTCTGAAATGTAAATATTTTATCAACTTATCTTCCATCAAGTTCAAATATTTGATTTCGATTCATTTGTAATGAGATTGGAACAATTTTGGAGTTATTAGATTCATTTATTTAGATGTATAATTTGATAATAAGTTTGCTTAAATTAAAATTTAGATGATCCCAAATATAATTTCAGAATATTTTAATTCAATAACTATATCAAAATTATTGCTTAATCAACTAATTTTGTAATGAAGAATTATTTATTTCCTAATTTTGGACAACACATTTATTAAGTTTGAAAAATACATTATTTTAAAAAAGCATGAGCCATGGAGACTTAATATCATATCACGACATATTAATTATTTTATCATTATTGATAGTGTATAAAATCATATCATGATAAGTTTTCATGATAAAAATTAACTACAACTCTCATCTTTGAATATTACATATCCATTCCTTTAGTATTTAAAACATTTTATAATTGTGATTAAGTGAAACTTTTATTTTAAGCATCATAACCTCAATTCTAATTTGTATATCTATTCATAATTAAGATGATGTCTAGGACCATTTAAAGAATAAAAGAGTGAACATAAATTACAATGTAGCTCCCAAGCATGCCTGAAGTGTGTGTAAATCAACTTCCACCAATGTTCCCTGAGAAGCTTTTCAGTTCGTCACCTTCTTGTAAAGATAATGGTGTTGGAAATATGTAAAGATAAAAAATAAATTTATCTATCCCAGATCTCATATCAAATCATCAAGAAGATGTAATCGGAAGCATACATGAATCCATGGAAGAGCTAATACGGGATTTTGGCCTTCCACTTCTAAAGGGGTGTTCTTGAGAGAGAGAGAGAGAGAGAGAGAGAGAGAGAGAGAGAGAGAGAGAGTCTTCTTTTCACTCAAGATGAGATATGAGAAAAATGAGAACTTCACTCTTTAGATGTGACCCTATTTATACTTGAGTGCATTTTCTTTTATTTCACCATCATTAAAATTAAAAAATGCCCAGTCTCTACACACAATAATTCCATACAAAATTAATAAGATGTCTCAAAATCCTAAAATTAATTAATTTTTTATTTGATCACAAAATAGGCTTAAAATAAGATAGCATAATACATAATTAAATTCATATGTGAGCCCAAAAAAATTTTCAACAATCTCCCACTCACACATATATATATTACTTGACAATTATACATTATTAAATACTTTAAGAGCTCAATATTTGCTATCTTTAAAGAGAAATATCTTGAGACAATCTGGTCCATTAATAATATTGACAAAGAATCAAAGTGATATTTATTATAATTTTTTATATAATAAGATTCATCAGTGATCACTAAATCAATATGATTAATGACATAGATCAAGTATGGATGTGTAGCATAGAAATTTCATGTAATGTGATATCATGTCTATTTCCAACTGGTCCTATATTATAACTCAAAAGAGTTATACATATAGTTCATTTATTTATGCTAAACTGCAATTGAAACTACATAACTTTATTTCAGACTTTTCAACTATAAGATAATAACAATACTTTATTCTGATCAAAATATTTATAATCATTGAACAACATAAGAAAACTCCCACTATGCTAGCATATCATCAAAGTAAACCACTCCCATACGAGCCACATGCTCATGAAATACTTTAGGTGGTAAACCTTTTGTAAGTGGATCTACAATCATAAAATTTGTACTAATATATTTATACTTGAGAACTCGAACTCTTTTATAACAAGAAACTTTATGTCAATATGCTTTGATTTTGATGAACTCCGGTTGTTCTTTGAATACAACTCAGCGGCTCTATTATCACAATTTATTTTTAATGGTCTCTCTATTCCATCAAAAATATTTAGCCCAATGATAAAATTTTGTAGCCATATTCTTTGATTTGATGCCTCATAACAAGCTATAAATTTTGCTTCCATAGTGGAAGAAGCTATAAGTGATTGTTTAACACTTTTCCAAGATATAGCTCCTCCAACTAATAAGAAAATATAACCTGGAGTGGATCTTCTACTATCGAGGCAACCAGCAAAATCAGAATCGAGTACCCCATGATCTCCAAATGATCTGATTTTCGATATGTGAGCATAATGTCTTTTGTTCTCTTTAGATACTAGATAACCCTTTTTACTGCTTTCCAATGATCCATTACTGGTTACTTAAATATCTGATAAGCATTCCAACAATGTAATATCGGATGTGTACAAACTTGAGCATACATAAGACTCCCTACTGCAGATGCATAAGGAATCTTTTCCATCTCTTTCTTTTCAAATTCATTTCTTGGACATTAAAGCAAACTAAATTTATCACCTTTAGCAATGGGTGTATCTACTGGTGCACAATCTTTCATGCCAAATCTACTAAGCACTTTATCAATATATGTCTTTTGTGATAAATCAAGTATACCACGTTTATGCAAAAAAGATGCATTCCTATTTCATTTCATGTTTCATGGTGGTAATATCATCAACATATAATATTAGGATGATGAATTTACTCCCACTTATTTTGTGATAAATGCATTGATCAATAGTATTTTCTTTAAAATCAAAAGAAGTAATCGCTTGATCAAATTTCTTATACCATTGACGGGAAGCTTGCTTTAAACCATAGATGGATTTCTTTAATTTGCATACCAGGTGTTTTGAACCATAAGATTGAAAATTTTTTGGTTGCACCATATATATAGTTTCTTCAATATCGCCATTGAGAAATGCAGTCTTTACATCCTTCTGAGGTAACTCTAAATCATAATGAGCTACTAGTGTCATAATGATTCTAAAAGTCTTTCAAAGAAACCGAGAGAAAGTCTCTTTATAATCAATGCCTTCCTTGAGTGAAACCTTTAGTGACTAGACGCGTGCTTTTATATCTTTCGACATTGCCTTTTGAATCCGTTTGGTTTTAAAAAATTCATTTACAACCAATGGGTTTTACCGATGATTTAATACAAGATCCCAAACATCATTGTCTTTCATTGAATTCATCTCATCCTCAATGGCTTCTATCCATTTATGAGAGTTAACACTTTGTTGACTTGACTAAAAGAGATTGAATCACTCTCCAATCCAATGTCAAACTCAAGTTCTTGGAGATACACAACATAATCATCTGAAATTGCTAATCTTCTCTCTCTAGGGGATTTTCTTAATGACACTTCAATTTGAGGTTGTTGTGATTCCTCAATATGAGTGGGAGTTAACTCAAGAATATTTTGATTATCCGTATTTACAACTTGAATATGATCAGGTAAAATTATCTAATCATTTTCTATTGTAACAGTAGAAAGAGTAATAAATTGCTCTTCAAATATAAAATTTTCAGATTTATTACTCCCATCATATTCAACTTCCTCAATAAATTTAGCATTGCGTCTCAAAAAAAGATTTATTTGAAGAGTCATAAAACTTAAAACCCTTGACCTTTGAGTATCCAACAAAATAGCTTATAGTTCTTGAGTCAATTTTTTTCATTAGGCCTATATGGCCTTTGGACATCCCGGACATGAAGATGTCTAATACTAGGCTTCTTCCCAATCCATAATTATGAAGTTTTAGCTTGCTTGGAACTCTATTAAGGATGTAAAACCTTTAAGGCTTCTCCTCAAAGTGAATCGGTAAAGAAGAATGATTTATCATACTTCTAACCATATCCATAATGCGATTCCTCACCACACCCATTTTGACTTGAGTCCCCGGCATGGTGTATTGAGGAACGATGTCATTCTATTAAATATTTGGCAAAAGGGCTGACATTTGTTCACTGATCCATCATATACCATAAGAATCAACCACACCGATTTGATTTTATTTTCTTTCCAAGTTGATTTTCAACTTCAGACTTAAAAAATTTTGAATACATCCAGTGATTGTGACTTCTCATAAATTAAGTATAAGTACCCATAACGAGAATAATCATCTATGAAAGTAATGAAATACTATTGTCCATTCCAGGGAATGAACCACAAATATCAGTATGAATTAATTCCAACACGTTTAAACTCCTATTAGCACCAACTTTCTTGATATTTGTTTATTTCCCTTGACACATTCTATACAGAGTTTATCATCTGAAAAATCAAGAGAATCAAGAATTCCTTTTGACACAAGTCTTTCAATTCTATGTTTAGAAATATGTCCTAAACACTTGTGCCATAACATATATGAATTCTCATTTATTAATTTTTACTTTGTACCAAAATTACTTGCATGCAAGGTTTCGTTAATTTGTGAAGCAGAAATATCCAATTTATATAGATTATCAATCAAAGAACCATCAATAATATTTGAAAGAAAGAGACTAAATTTTTTATTTTCAAATGAACAAGAATAATATTTGTCCAAACAAGAAATAGAAATTAAATTTCATCTAAATGATGCACATAAAAGTCTCATGTAAATTCAAAATATAACTATAGATATAATCTATATCATATTGCTTCAACAGAGCTTTTTCATTTCTCATAGATGAATTTTTCAAAGATCACATTCGCCTCCTTAGATAACCCAGATAGTCACACTTATGTGAGTAGTTGCACTATATTATCTATCCACCAAGTGTGATTTGGTACTAAGGATAAATTAACTTCAGAACAAACAAAGTTGAGAAGTTTACCCTTTTTCACCAGCCAATTTGCATACTTGGGACAATTCTTCTTCACATGACCAGCCTTCTTGCAAAAGAAATAAGTAATAGCATTATCTTATTTCTGTTGCACCTTATATTGTGAAGTCCCTTTGTCTGCAGCTCCTTTGCCTTTATAAGTCCTTTTTCTTTTAGCAACAATGCCACAAGAGGAAATGGCTAAGTGAGCACTTTCTATTTTGTCATATTTTAATCTCTCTTCCTCTTGCACACATTGAGCAATGAGCTCATTAAGAGTCCATTTTTCCTTTTGAGTATTATAAAGGATTAAATTGTGCAGGAAGAGAGATCAAAATCAAGTGCACAAGAATATCATCAGACATCTCTAATTTTAGTGCTCTCAGTCTAGTGACAAAATTAGACATCTCCATAATGTACTCCCTTATGTTTCCTGCATTTATACCACATTAAAACAAGTTTACTAAGAATAGTACTCGTTTCGACCTTTTCAGAACTAACGAAACGGTCTGCTATTTAACTTAGAAATTTTTTAGCACATTCCTCTTCAGGCATTGCATCTCTTATGATTTTTGGAATGGAATGCTTCATGATCATAAGACTCATGCGGTTAGAACGCTCCCACTTTTCAAAGTTAGCCCTTTGTTCAATAGTGCTTTCTATAGTAAGGGCAGGAGGACGTTCAGTTTGGATCGCATAGTCAAGATCCATACACCCAAGAACAATGGTGATATGCTCTTTCCATTTCTTAAAGTTAGTGCCGTTAAGCACTGGAATGTTATTCAAATTGGCAGATATAGAAGAAACATTAACTGAAAAGAACAAAAATAATACTCACAATTAACAACATTGTCATTTTCATATGCATATATAATGTAAATAAAATATATGCTTGAAATAAAATGTTTAATAAAATAGGCACATATAAGATACCTAACACAACATTACAATTTAGTCTTTGGATATAAATAACAATATGTAAATGTTACTCTTAAAATTATAGTCAACAAATATTGATAATAAATTCTGCCAACGATATGTCTATCTTTGGATCGACATATTGTATGCATGATTAATATAAATTTATCACATATTTATTACTACACAAAATCTGGCCAAAAAATAATCTTCCTTTGGGCCGATTATTTTTCGCATAGATTTAAATATAATCCATATGTAATATTCATATATTTCAAAAAATAAATAAATTGATATAGTAGAGGTCACTTTGGTGACATAATATTTCAATTTAAATTATTTTGAAATAATAAATATTAACTGTACTATTTTAATTTATATTACCCTAATTAGAAAATATTTACCAAATGTTAAAATAATAATTATCTATAAAATTTAAAACAGAATATTTATACATAAATGTTTAATATTAAAAAAAATTCTGAAATTAAAAAAAACTTCTAGAAATATTAAACAGTAAGTGTAATTATTATATTTATTTAATAAATATTCTGTTTAGAATTAATTGTATAAAGCAATTAAATGTAAAATATTTTAGATTAATAAAGATGTAAGTAAAATCTGAAATGAATATGAAACGTTATAAATAAATAAACTGAAAAATATAAAATTAAGGCGCTATATTTAGTTAAATTATATTATAAATATTTCATTTCAGTTCGGCTTAATTAAAAAAAACAATTAAATAAAATAATTATACCATTTATATTAACTTAATATATATATAAATTGTCGTGTCCGATGAAAAAGAACAGACGGAATTAAATGGAATAATTATAACATTTATATTAAATTATGTATATTTATATATGTACCCCTTAAAAAAACGGATGAAAGGGAATTGAATGGAATAATTATAATATTTATATAAACTTATATATATTTATATAAAGGCCCATCAGATGAGATGAAACAAAAGTTGTTTCATATTCCCTTTTTTTATTTTATTTTATTATAAATCGGAAATATCGTTTTATATTATAAAAGATATAAAAAAAAATATTTCATATTCCTTTAATAGAAAAGTCATCTAAAGGATATCTATACTTCATGCAAATGATCAAATCATTCACCAACAAAAAATTTGAATCATATACTTTGATCTAAAATTTTCAAATAATCAATACAAAAGATTTAATAGGAAAAAATCTCAACGATTCAATATGAAAATCATCGATACCACTCATTGGAAATATGAAAAGATAAAAATAAATTTATCTATCCCATCTCATTTCAAATTATCAAGAATTTGTAATCCACAATCCAAGAGCTAATGAGATTTTGGCCTTCCACTTCTAAAGATTTGAGAGAGAGAGAGAGAGAGAGAGAGAGAGAGAGAGAGAGAGAGAGAGAGAGTTCTTTTCACTCAAGATGAGAATGAAGAAAATGAACATTTAAAATGACCATAACCCTATTTATACTGAGCATTCATTTTATTTCATTTCATCATTAAAATAAAAAAATGTCTGTGCATAATGAAATTCCACAAAATTAATAAGATGTCTCAAAATCTAAAATTAATTAATATTTATTTGATCACAAAATTAATAATTAAAAATAAGATAGCGATAATGTATAATTAAATTTATATGACACATTAAAAAATTCTATAAATGGTTGATCAACTCGTCACTGGGATAGAACCTGAAACCTCGAGGCAGAGTGGACTCTATTTCACTTAATCCCCTATATGTTATGTGCAGAGAGTGAGTGAGTGAGAGAGAGAGAGAGAGAGAGAGAGAGAGAGAGAGAGAGAGAGAATGAGAGAAAGCGAGGGAGGAGAAGTTGATGAGAGAATAGAGGAAGCTGTGAGAATTGAGAACTTAAGTCGAGGAATCTAGACATAGCTGCAAAAGCTGTTTCTGACCCGTATGAAAGGAGAGAGCTTTAAAGTTGTCTGTTTAGTGTTCAACATTTTTTCAAAAAAAATAATAATAATAATAAATAAATAAAATAAGATAAAATAAAATAGTGTTCCAAATCGCTGAAAAGAAGCAGGCTGAGCTCTTTTGGTTTTTTATTGATGAAAACGCATAAAAGGAATATTTTTTGGGTAATCATAATTTTATTTTTAACTTATTTTGAGAGCGAAAATGGAAAATTAAAATTTATTGTTATCTAAAACATATATTATTTCTACTGTTTGTTTGGTTTATTTTTACTCATTTGATTTATTTTCAGAATAAAGTAATGGAAATGAAGGTAAATTAATATTTAAGTGTTTGATTATATTATTTTGTAAAAGTAAAGTAAAATATTAGAGAGTTTCAAGTACACTAAATTGATCATTTCCCTTCTATTAGAATTATAATCCGGAGAAAATAAATACCTGTTGGATGGGCATCTCACTAAACCTTGAGACGCAAATGTGCATTCTTTTGTTTCTTCTGATTGTTGCAATTCTTTTGTTTCTCGTCTGCTTCATGCCATTTGGCAATCAGAGGTGCCACATTTGAGTCTTCTTGTCGATTCTCTTCTTCTTCGACTTGCACATTCCTTGCCCCATTTGCATATCTAACGAATTTCTTATTTGCTATAGTGTGAGGAGGATCAACTATCTCTTCACGTCACTGTAGGTAAGTTCTTCACATAGCAGGAGTCTTCTTGTAGTTTTTTTTTTTTGTGATTATGTGAATTTTTTGGTTGGCATGGCTATGATGTTTTCATCTCTTAGTTTGGTTGCATTTGGTTTGTTTGCAACCCTTCTTGGATGTTGGATGCATACATATTTTGTTGTCCCTATTTTCTAAGTCTATGATGAAAATTGGCTGATCTTAGACTTTTATCCTATTTTAAGCTGAACCTAAACCTTAACATAATTTTTGGATTTATTGACCCGGAGCCAAATTAATATGTTTTTTTTCTTGCTTTTTCTTATTGAGTAAGAGCACTTGTTTTGGTTGCTTATTTTCATTTTATTATTGTGTTGTCTATTTTCATTTTATTATTGTGATGTCTTTCTTTATCATCCCATAATTGACTATCCAGGTTTTAGATTAACCTTACAAGGTGAAGATTCTCTTGCTCTTGGTCCTATTCCCTTGGATTAAAGTTCAATTTTGTTGACTAGTTTAAGTTCTCTTGGCTCTTGAAGATTGCATGCATTTTTTTTTTTTAGGTTTTAAGTTTTATTTCTTCCTTTATGTACTCTTAGTTTTGGGGATTAATCTCTTTAGGTTTTATTATAGCTGCCTTGAGCATTAGTATAGAGATGATTGAAACCCAACACATAATTTAAACAATACATAGTAAAAATGATTTTCTAAAAATGTTGGGCTTTGTATGTTTAAAATTGAGATTTATTTTTATTTGAGTTAACAATTCATTATAATCCAACTTAAACATCCCAACAACATAAGACTATGGAACAACTAGGAGGTTGGACCTACACCAATACCAAAGGAGAAACAAGTACATCAAGACCTAAGACTAAAAATGCTTCATCATATGTTGGAAGCTGCCTATTCCAATTAAGAAAATAGGATATATTGGCACACTTACTAATGAATGTGAACACTTAACTCTTCTAGACTTATAATGGATATTAGCTAATACAAACTACAATTTAAAATCGATGATCAAGCCTTATGTAGTACAAGATGGCTATGTCTTTATTCATTATGAAAGGAATCTAAAAAATCTAGACTCACTCTCTAAATTCTAGGATCATGATTGGTATGAAAATTCTTTTAACTAATGCAATAAAAAATTTCCATTTGATATATTTTAGACACAAATTTTATTGATAAATTTTTGGTATATAAATATGCCTACATATATGTTACAAGATTATCGGCCAAATTAGCAAGAGAGGTGAACCTCACCCAAAGGTGGCTATCAATGGACACACTATCCTTTATGTGCAATGGTAAAGACCTCATTTCAAGTAATAAAGTACAAGATGAATTATGATTACATAACACAACCTGAGTTCCAAATTATTATTATTAATTTTATGTGTAAGGCCTTAAGGTGAGGTTCATACATTAATTTTTAATTTAAGTTGATTAATTTGGTTGGGGTAGAAAATTTATCCATAAGAGTCTACCAAAATCCAAGCAAATATTTATCATTACATCATAAAAGAACCTACAAAAAAGTATGCCATTTTTATTGTGCAAATAATATAAAATGCCAAACAAATCAAAATATTATAATAAAAGGTCATTGTAGCGGAGTTCCACTATACACGCTAAAAAATGAGAGAAAATTATATAAAAAAGAGAAGACGCTGTATAGGACCATTTAAAGAGCGAAAGAGTGAACATAACTACACGTGCTCCAAGCATGCCTCTAGTGTGTAAATCAACTTTCACCAATGTTCCCTCAAGTGTTCACTTAATCCCCTATATCTTATGTGGAGAGAGAGAGAGAGAGAGAGAGAGAGAGAGAGAAGGAGAGAGAATGAGAGAGTGGGAGGGGGGAGCGAGGGAGGGAGAAGTTGATGAAAGAATAGAGGAAGCTGTGGGAATTGAGAACTTAAGTCGAGGAATCTAGACATAGCTGCAAAAGCTGTTTCTGACCCGTATGAAAGGAGAGAGCTTTAATATGGGTATATATAGGTGGAGAAAAGCCAATAAAGTTGACTGGTGTTCAACATTTTTTCAAAAAATAATAAAATAATAATAATAATAATAATAATAATAATACATAAAATAAGATAAAATAAAATAGTGTTTTCCGAATCGCTGAAAAGAAGCAGGCTGAGCTCTTTTGGTTTATTATTGATGAAAACGCATACAAATAATATTTTTTGGGTAATCATAATTTTATTTTTAACTTATTTTGAGAGTGAAAATGAAAAATTAAAATTTATTGTTATCTAAAACATATAATCTTTCTACAGTTTGTTTGATTTATTTTTAGAGTGAAGTAATGTAAATGAAGGTAAATTAATATTTAAGTGTTTGATTAGATTACTTTGTAAAAGTAAAGTAAAATTTTAGAGAGTTTCACATACACTAAATAGGTCATTTCCCGTGTATTAGAAATTCGGCCGAATCCTTGGGAAAAACAAATACCACGCAGGACTAGGCATCTCATGAAATCTAGACGTGACCAAAATTCCTTCTCGCTTGATAGTCGCTTTTGATTCTTTGCTTCGTCGTCGCCAGCCATTTGGCAATCGCTAAGTTAAGTTTTTCACATACAAGAGTCTTCTTGTCAGCCGATTCTCACTTCTGGTTCTTCAACTTGCATATTCCTTCCCCTATTTGCATCTCTAACGAATTTCTTACTTGCTACAGTGTGAAGAGGTTCAATTATCTCTTCACGACACTGTAGATAAGTTCTTCACATCACAAGAGTCTTCTTGTAGTTTTTTTTTTGTGATTATGTGGATTTTTTGGTTGGGAAGGCTATGATGTTTTCATCTCTTAGTTTGGTTGCATTTGTTTGTTTACAACCCTTCTTGGATGTTGGATGCATACATATTTTGTTGTCCCTATTTTCTAAGTCTATGATGAAAATTGGCTGATCTTAGACTTTTATCCTATTTTAAGCTAAACCTAAACCTTAACATAATTTTTTGATTTATTGTCCGGGAGCCAAATTAATATGTTTTTTCTTGCTTTTGTTATTGAGTAAGAGAACTTGTTTGGATGCTTACTTTCATTTTATTATTGTATTTCTATTTTCATTTTATTATTGTGATGTCTTTCTTTATCATCCCTTAGTTGACTATCCAGGTTTTAGATTAACCTTACAAGGTGAAGAATCTCTTCCTCTTGGTGCTATTCCCTTGGATTAAAGTTGAATTTTTTGTTGACTAGTTGAAGTTCTCTCTTGGTTCTCTTGAAGATTGCTTGCATTTTTTTTTTTTTTAGGTTTTTAAGTTTTTATTTCTTCCTTTTATGTACTCTTAGTTTTTGGGGATTAATCTCTTTAGGTTTTATTATATCTCCCTTGAGCATTAGTACCTAGATTATCCCTTAAAGAACTTTGTACCTTATTTTTTTTTGTAGAGTAGTAAAATTTTTAGGTTTGCCAAAAAAATTATAAATTAAAATAAATCTAAACTCTAAACTCTAATACCTAAATAAAGTGTTTTTGTAAATTAGGGCAATACTTGTGAGTATTACATGATTAATCCTCAATGATTTATTATTGACGAAGACTATTTCATTGTTAACTCAACACCTCAAAGAAGCTTTCATTATTTCTATTCTAACCCATCTGTAATATATAAATCATGAAGAAAGTTTTCTATTTCAAAATAAATATATTTTAATCTTTTTTTAAACAAAATAGCAAATTTTTATTTTATAAGTGATTTTATTTTAATATATATTTAAATTTTCAATTTAATAATTCAATTAGTGAAATCAAATTCTACAATTACTTTACATATACAAGAAAGTATTCAAAATCGAGATATTTACTTTACTTTACATTTACTCAACAAAATAAAAAAATAATTTTCTTGTATTTACATTACACACAATCAAATAACCATAATAATGTATTCACTGAATTTACTTTATACTGTATTTCTTTTACAATGCATTCATTTTTCAACCAACCAAATAGCCCCTAAATTTAAACAACTAAATGATATCAAGAACAAGGTAGAAGATGGATAGGGTCATAAGTAAGCTTCAAATCACATGGCTATTTATAGAAGAAAAACCAATAAAAAAATATTTTTAGGTAATTAAAATTTAATTTAACTTATTTTAATTTTAAAACAAGTTTTCTAAATTTAAATAACTAAGTGACTGTAAGAACAAGACAAAAGTTGGTTAAGGTTATAAGTAACCTTCAAATAGGTAGAAAGCTGACCCCACCAATTCAAGTTTTCTTCTGTAATACAAAGCCTGTGAAACGAAGACATTGGAGTTATTTAGCATGTTTAAATTTTATACTTGTCATCAAAAAGTTGGTAATAGACTCACAACCTAATATAACTGGCTAGATAGATTCAATATTTATTTCTCTTTGTAATTATTGGCATAAATTTTTTTAATTACTGTATTTATTTTTTAAGTTCAGATAAATTTTATTGATGTAATAAAAGATGAACAACTCTTACAAAACACTATGACTAAAGAAATTGTAGTTATATTTCTTGCAACATAGATTAATATTTTCAAAGAACTTACAGGACAATGAAAAAGATACTACTGATATGTTGTGGACTTGACTTTGTTCATTCTTACCCGAATTCATTCAGATAACCGTAAATGGAAACAAATAAGCACATGAATGCTTCCAAAATCTATGAAGGTTCTAGCTAAGTAAACAAGCATAAAGGTTTTGAGCATGTGGATTGATTCAAACTTTGAACTTTGGAGGGAAGCTTTAAGGAAGTTGAAGAATTTAGTCATGTATGAAGAATATTAAATTTCAACTAAAAGGATGAAAAGAAAGAGGATTAAATACATGGGATGAATTTCAAATATTGAATTCTTGAAGTTATTGTATAATGAAGATGAAATTCAACCAAGACGTGAAATAGTGAAAGTATTCAATCATTGCAAGAATTTAACAATAATTAAACATCGATTCAAAATTCAAATAATTTATTGCCTGTAATTTCATTTTGGGTTAGTTTTTACTCTGTTTTATTTTCTACATTATGAAGTAATATTATAAATATAGTATAACCTCATGTAATAGATTGAAGAAGGAAATTCAATGAGTTCTTTGCATCCCTCTTAAGGTGATTGCTTAGTGGTTCTTAGCTTAGGTATGGTTTGGTGGCTATCATATTAGAGAACTAGGTGGCTCTTCTAGAAAAATAATATTTGAAACCATGGCTTAAATTTCTCTTCCTTTGGTGTTCATAGTGCTATCTCCCTTCACCCTACCCTCCACACAACCTCATAATCTATTAAATATATCTTTAAATTAATCAAATAATTTTTTAATGCTACTATATATATATATATATATATATATCTTTACATTTTAGTTTTAAAACATGAAAATATCTAAAATAGTAAAATAATAATTAAATTTAATTATTTTTTATTTTTGAGGGAAATGAAGAAATCCATCGTGAGGTTCTTTGCCACACAAAATAGACATTCTTTAGAGTTTTATGACTTGCTCAAGCTTATGTTCTGAGGAGTGGAAGCATTGATGGGATCTCACTAGGTTGAATATTGGTGAGGGTTGACTACAGAACCATTATGTGATGCATGACTACAGCAAAAAAGAAAAAAAAAAAGCAAAATAGAAGAAGGGGGCATCAGCTCAAAAATGTTATCTTTGGATTCTTATGAATTTTCTAAGAAATTAATCACTTGATTCAAGTGGCAAATCTATTAGAAATCTTGATGGATTTAGCCCTCAATGAAGCTCTCAGAATATTCAATAAAATTTTCCAATAGTGAGCCCAATCACTTAAATTATATAAGCCAAATCAACTATCAAATCCATGCAATGATTTTAAGAGACTATGATTTCTTGCATTTTGTTGAACATTCTGAATTGATAAATGTTGATAAGCTTAATTTTTTGATAATTGATAAATTCTTAATTTGTTGAACAAGGTCAAGTCCACACTATATGAGTAGTCCCTTCTGTCATTTTTTAATAATCTTTTAAGCTCCTCTAGAAATATTAATCCATGTTGCAGGAAACATAACTACAATTTTTTTCATTTAAGAATTTTGTAAGAGTTGTCCATCTTTTAAAATTTATCTGAACTCAAAAAAATTAAAAAAAATTATACCCAGAATTACAAAGAGAAAAAATAAATAATGAATCAACCTCCCAATTATATTAGGTTCCCACCTTATTGCCAACTATCAGATCAAAAGTAGAAAATATAAATAGAATAACTTGAAATGGTCAGGTCAGCTTTTTACCTATTTGATAGTTACTTGTAACATTGCCCAATTCTTGTCTTCCTCTTAGGATTACTTAGTTGTTTATATTTACAAAACTTATATTTAAATAAAAATAAGATAAAATAAAATTATAATTACCTAAAAATTAAATTTTTTATGATTATTCTGTCAAATTGCCAAATGATTTGAAGGTTACTTATGACCATGTCAATCTTCTCTCTTCTTCTTGGTATCATTTAGTTATTTAAATTTAGAAAGAATTGTAGTTGAAAGCTAAGGTTTTAAATCAAAAGTTTTTTCAAAATTTGTATGTGTTTTGTATGTGAGTTTGCCATTAAATTGGCTCGAAAGTCAAAAAAATTAGAAAATATATATATATATATATATATATATATATATATATATATATATATATATATATATATATATATATATATATAAATAACAATAAATTTTCTTTTTTAATTTTCACTCATAAAAGAAGTTAAAAATAAAATTATGATTTAATAATAATTCCTTTTTATGAGTTTTCACCAACAAACAACCATATGAGATCAGCATTCCCCCCTCCTCGCTGGCTCCTTCTCTCTCTCTCTCTCTCTTTCTCTCTCTCTCTATCTCTCCCTCTCTACATAAGAGATGTGATTAAGAGATGTACAGTCCACTCTTTGCCTCCTGGTTTCTCTTTCTATCCCATGGATGACGTGTTGATCTGCCTTTATGTTCACAGCAAGGTGGCGAATGAAAAAGCTTCTCTGAGAACATAGGTGGAAGTTGATTTGCGCACACTTGAGCATTGGGAGCTACCTTGTAAGTTTTGTCCTTTCTGTGAATCTTCTTACTCAAATCGATGATCCTAATCTCTATCATCTTCTCTCATTTTCTTTAATTTTTAAATTCTTTTCTCTCTTTCTACTTCTCTTTCTACTTCTCTCTAAAATTAAATTTCTTCTATATTATATTTGGGTTCCAACATTTAAACTTTTAAGAAAATTACGTGCTTATTTAAAGTATGCCAAGACCAAACTTTTTCCTAACAATGCTTTATATGAAGTGCTTTTATATTTTCTTTCATTATATTTAAAATAATTTCACAAAACAAAGAGATGATAGAAACCCAACACATAATTTAAATAATAAAAAATGAATATGATTTTATAAAAATGCTGGGCTTTGTATGTTTAAAATTGAGATTTATTTTTATTTGAGTTAACAATTCATTATAATCCAACTTAAACATCCCAACAACATAAGACTATGGAACGACTAGGAGGTTAGGACCTACACTAATACCAAAGGAGAAACAAGTATACTCAAGACCTAAGACTAAAAATGTTTCATCATATGTTGGAAGCTCGGCCTATTCCAACGAAGAGAAAATAGGATATATTGGCACACTCCTACTAATGAATGTGAACCTATGTTAACTCTTCTAGACTTATAATCGGCCTGGATGGGTTATTAGCTAATACTACCTACAATTTAAAATCGTGTGATCAAGCCTTATGTAGTACAAGATGGCTATGTCTTTATTCATTATGAAAGGAATCTAAAAACCTAGACTCACTCTCTAAATTCTAGGATCATGATTGACATGAAAAATTCTTTTAACTAATGCAATAAAATTTCCATTTTATATATTTTAGACACACAAATTTTATTTATAAGGCTTGGGTATATAAATATGCCTACATGTCTGTTAAAATAACATTATCAGCCAAATTAGCAAGAGAGGTGAACCTCACCCAAAGGTGGCTATCCTTAATGGACACACTATCCCTTATGTGCAATGGGTAAAGACCCTCATTTCAAGTAATAAAGTACAAGATGAATTATGATTACATAACACAACCTGGAGTTCCAAATTATTATTATTATTGTTTATGTCTAAGGCCTTAAGGTGAGGTTATGAGCTACATTAATTTTTAATTTAAGTTGATTAATTTGGTTGGGGTAGAAAATTTATCCATAAGAGCCTACCAAAATCAAAGCTAATATTTATCATTACATCATAAGAAGAAACCTATGAAAAAAGTATGCCATTTTTATTGTGCAAATAATATTAAATCCCAAACAAATCAAAATATTATAATAAAAGGTCATTGTAGCTGAGTTCCACTATACACGCTAAAAAATGAGAGAAAATTGGCAACCAAGTTTTGCCCTTATACAGCCAGCCTAAAACTAGGTATTACAATAATAAATCAATGGGTGATCTTCATCTTCATCTTCAAAGCATAGATACTCTAGGCTTCATAGGTCTCCCAAGTTTATACCTTATAACCATAGCTCATTCTAAACCCTATGGCTATAACCTAGTTTTAGAATAAATTATACTTAAAACTTCAAAATAAAATCCTAACTAAAACTTACAAAATAAATGTTAGTTGGAACACACATGCACATTGAGCAGTTATAATTCATATAGTGGGGCTTGACACTAATGGTTATCTAAGTCCACTTGTGTAATAGGCTATGCTCAAAAGGTAGATAGCACCTGGGAGCAAAATTGTTAGTTTTATTTAGTATTGTTGAAGTCCTTTTTTTTTTTATTAAGTGCAACCCCTTATGAAAATATCATTAATTTAATAAACATCACCCTTAACATCTAGTCTATGAACATACACCCTAACTTCTAGTTTAAAACTTTACATCACAAAATATAAAATTAATACACCATAACAAAACACCGATTTAACCTACGCTAAGATCGTTTATCAATCTAAAGTGTATGCAAAGGCTAGTGTAGTGAGACAATGTGAGGATTTAATGTTTGAATTAAAGCTTAAGAGTATAGCTCAATTTTTTATTTGTTGACCTTTACATATGCTACAAACCCGAATCTAGCTTATAAGGTGAATTTGATCGACTTCGGATGCTCAAGAGCACAAATTAGAGCTGAGATGCGCCAAACATCACCAAATTTAGTAAAAATGACCTCCGATCATTGAATAGACTTTGCCAATGCATTCAAAACATTGAAATTGGTTGAATTATAAATATTGCATAATCTAAAGATCAACCGATATCGAAGCTATCAATGCTAACATATCGAGGAAGTCGAAGTTGTGACGATGTCCAAATGACCTTCGTTCATAAAATTAATTGTGTTATTAGCTTCGAAATATCGAAAACTACCAAATGAGATTGTCCACTCTCACCCGACGAAGTCAGTGCAAATGTTGAATGATCGAAAGTGACAACACACAATCGGTAAATATACCTGACGTTGCTAAAATCAATCAAAATGATCTTTGATTGGTAAACGGACTTCGACATTGTGTTCAGAACATTGAAAATGGTTAGAATATAAATATTGTACAATCTAATGATCAACTGATCAAGCGATCGAGTCGTCAACGCGCCTACACGCATATCGAGGTCAAGAGGCACCGACTGAAACCAAATGACCTCCGTTCATGAACTTGATTATGCCATTAGCTTTGAAACGTCAAAATATATCAAGTGAAAATGTTCGCACTCAATTCGAGCAAGTCTGCGTGAATATCAAGTGATTGGAAGCGGTGACGCATAATTTTGAATTGAAATTGGCTCGATTTGATGCTGACTTGAATCAAATGCTCTTCGATCATAAAACGGACTGCTTGAACCTAATAACTGATATATATTAATTATGTGATTTTTTCTGTAAAATTCATTGTAAGAGCGATTAAGTGTGATTAAGTTCTTAAAAGTCAATTAAACCCTTTATGCCCTAAATCCAACTCAATCACCACTCATCTCCCCGCTGAAGTGGTTAGACACTCATGCTCCTTGCAAAATCTTAATGCGCCTCACCATCACTCATCCATCGAACTCCTTGCTTCTTGATTGAACGCAGCTCTCCTCATGCAGCTTGTTCGACGCTCCAACCAACCACTTTCCTTGCTTGATTTTCAACTGCACTTCAGCTTCTTTCATGGATATTTCCTCAATCAAAAGAGGGTTCTTCCATTTTCTTTCATCCAAGCTGTAAATTCAGTTCTTTCCTCTCCCTTCTTTTCCTTTCATTTTCATTTCCTATTTCTCCTAACTGAAACCTTTATTTTTCCATTATTTAACTTTCTTTCATATTCCTAAACTGAAAATCCCTTCTCCATTTCCTTGTTTTCCTAACTGAAATCACTTTTCTCCATTTCCTCATTTCTTCCCAAACTGAAAATCCCCTTCTATTTCCCTCATTTCTTCCCAAACCAAAATCCTCTCCTCCATTTTCTTCACTTGATCAAACTCCTCCTTCCCATATTCCCTTTATCAATCCACTTAGTGACCTCTTTTCTTTTTACAGTAGTAGAGGTAACCCATCATCGATTCTCTCGATATACCTCCTCGCTTTCTAATCTAATGTCACACCAATTTCCACTCTTGAGAGGGACCACCATCAAGGTTCTTCTTCTTTGGTTTCCGATCTCAGCCTCCCTCACCCAAAACCATTTATGAGTGTTATGGTTGAATAATGAGCTTTGGTGAATGTGCAAGATTTGGGTTTGAATGTATAAAAGAGAAAATATTATGTGTATGGGTTGTATGCTATGTGTTTTTTGCGGTTTGAAGGCCTCACCATGCTCATCGGGCATAACAAGATGAAAATTGGCCTAGGTGTTGCAAAACACAAACCCATGCTCATCAGGGTGTGACGGGAAGGCCTCTAAATCTGTTACATGCGACCCCCTATGCCGAAATACTGCCAAAATTTTGACTGAAATTCTGGATTTAAGCAAATTAAAATGTAAAACATCTAAGCTTAAAACTAAATAAGAAATGCATAATAAATACAACGATAAGCATTAAATCAAAAAAATAGATGGGGAATACTTAAGGAAAGTTTGAAATAGATAAAATACTTACTCGAAATGGAATTAGATTTTCTCCCTCGACTCCAAGGCAATACAACTTCAAACAAGTGGAATGAAATGAAAGACCCCATCTTGGCCTTATTTAAAGAGATTAGAGGGAGTAATGAAGGACCCATTCTTACAAAAAAAATAAGAAAAAAGACTCCTTAATAAAGTGAGTATGTTCTTGCAAAATTTTCAAACAAAAAAAGGAGGGAGAACTAAATAAGTTTTAATTGATGGGTGGAGGGGTTAAATGTTAAATTTATAAAGGAATTCTAATGAAACTTGAAGTCCAGTCATTCACTAAATATGAAGTCTAATGTGGAGTTAGGGATATTGGAGTTGATGTTTGTTTATATCAATAGAGCATCTTATTGAATACTCAAAGTATTAAATCCACAAACAAGTGCTCATAAAAATAATTGAATAATTGAAAATTAGTCCTGATATCAAACAAGATAAAAGCTCAATTGGATATTAAATCAAAGAATAATAGAGCCTCTTGGAATTAAGATATACTATTCAAATATACTCAAATAAATTGAAGAAAATTAAAATTCATCGAGATTTTTCATGAGATCGAATGATTGCTAATAACCATAATCAATGAATCCTTGGAAAATGTGTAAAGCATATTTATTGTCTTATTAAATACGTATTAGATCAAGAAGAAATTGAGTATAGTTGGTGATGAATTTGAGAATTATCATAAAGCGAGTTTATTGAATATTTAAAGACTAATCAACTTGGAATAAAAGAAAGTAATTCAATATTAATCTCAAAGATCTAATAAGATATTAGATCTATTTACAATCTATACGCTACCAAATTCGGAACATGTCATACAAGCGAACAGAAGGCATTAATTAAGCTTCAATTGAAACCTTGCATATATTATGAAGTAAGATTAAAACTCATATTCAATATTGCAAAATTATGCAAGCATTCTTAAATACACCCGCATAGGCCCCGATATTATTCAGAATGTTTAGATTCAAGATTCAAGTGTCTGAGGATGCTGCACGGGTTGATTCTCGATTTAGTCTTCTGACTTGGTCTAGGTTAACAAAATCTAAAAATCTATTATAAAATTTTAACCTAGTGAAATATCAGACATGCTAATTCTATCATGTGGCAATAGATCTGATCCTCTATTAGGAGCTAAACATAGTTGAGGATCTAAAGTTTCTAAATATATTCAAATTAATCAATTAACTACCCCAATTATGTGGTGATTTCAATCGGAAGAGATACTTCCATCAAAATATAATTCTAATTTCAAATAAAATTAACTTAAATCAAGTATCAATCTAAAATTGCTTAAATGAAATCTAATCATTAAAAGCTTAAAGCAAAACTCAATCTATCCACCATCCATAATTGTGTCGGTGACAATTTAAGAAAACTCTAGCTCACAAAAGAGTTAATGTCAAATCAAGTATTCTATGTTCACTCTAATAAATCTCTACTAAAGATGTGGCTCGTGTCCTTTGACTTCATGGCTTGGCCGATAGGCTCTACAGGTAATGCAGTTATGACCAGAGTCCTCTAATCGAGTGGTTTGGCCAGTGAGGCTCTATTATATTACGATCACCATACCAGTACCAATAGCTCTTTTCGGTTGTGAATCATAGAGTATACTTGATAGAGAAGAAAGCCCTCTGTTAGTTAAAATGGACTTAAGTCTGTCTCCTTAGACAGACATCACCCCAGGTCTACAAGGATTTCTTGGATGACATAACTCATGTGTTGCTAATAAGGATTTTTCGGTCAGATTGGGGCGACTATCTCCTTTGACTAAGTAGTAGGGACCACGACAACCACGGATGATGGGAACCATGGGATCTAGATGGGAACGCCAACATTCCCCAACCATACTCTTTAAGCTAATGATGATGAATTTCATAAATTCTAAATCTAAATTCTAAAACTCTACATTACTGCTACTATGCACTATGCATTTAACTATCTAACGACTAGCCTTAATCGAAAGTTCTCTCTCTAAATTGGGAGGGATAATTACCTATAGAGGCTTGCGCCTATAGGAAACCTGAAATAAGATCTAAAGTTCTCGTAAAATGAGGATGAAATCTCTGGATAGTGTCTTATCTACTATTCCATCTGCCTTTTAAAAATTACACTGACATTTTAAATCGCACTCTCTTCATATAGAGATCTATAAATTTTAGGAGCCCACAGATTTCTGGTGACTCCGTTGGGGATATGATTCTCTTTCCATCTTTGGCTAGTTATATACATGTTATAGTAGCAATAAAATATATGAAAATTCAAAACAAGAAATGGCAATTTAAATGTGTAATAAATTCAAATTAATATTATATGAGGCTTTATGTTGAATGAATTATTTTGTAGAGTATATCTTTATTATACTTTTATTTTGTTCTGTGGTATCACTACATTTTGAAAGTATGGAATGAAATAACAATTACCAACTACTAATCCCTATATTTAATTTTTTTGTAGAATGGATCTACTGAGCACTCTTTTCACTATCCATTAGGGAGTGGTGCAAACATCTAATGCTAGTCATCAACACAGGAGATGTTGGAGCTACAATCCAATTTGGTAGCTTGAATTTCCCAGCTATTATGGATGCAACTACGGAAGTACCCACCCGTGGTGCACTCATCTGAGGTCATGCCCGAATTCCTCAGTTTACTAAAGCTCCTACTTGTCATGCTCGTCAATCAACTCAACAGCTAACCACTATTAAGGAGTTCTCCCGGTAGAGAACTTTAGTTTTTAAAAGACTTGGTCAATCTAAAGCCCCTGTGATGAAAAGAACAATCAATGGGAAAATTGTGTCTTTAATGCCTCATGGTACAATTACTCGATTGAACCCTTACCTAGAAAGCATGATCATGAAGCTTCCTCATCAAGAAGCAAATTAACCAGAAGGCAGAGAAGAAGAAGAAATGTTGAGCTAAGAGCCCAGGATATCCCATTCAAACGACCTAGTGAGCAAACAATCGCCAGAAGTGAGTATTCCTACCCATAACAACTTTGGCAATCTAAAATGGGTAAAAAGAAATAGCTCTAATGGTGAGGAGATACTTTAAGAAATTTCCACCAAGTTTATTTCCAATAGCTTTAGTATTAATTACCCAAGAACACGAAATTAAAGACTTTTTAGCACACTTGATTTAAACCAATTAGTTGCTTCAAGATTATATATTTATCATCAATATAAATCTTAATTAAGAATAACATTCATAATGATTAATGTGAATAATTTATTCTGTAAATAAATAATTAGCTCTTATTATACATGATTTGATATCATCAAATCAAGAGAGATACACAAGATGTAGAGTTAACACACTTATACTCCATACACTAAGCTTGGGTAAAGCCCACTTATTCAAAATGTGTTGTGCTTATTGAGGGCTCAAGAAAGCATCACTTGCAACCAAACTTGATAGGTTTAAATATAATATAGTAACCCCCTTTTATTGAGCAGAACTCTTGCAAAAAATAGCACTAGTTTAATAAACATCACCCTAACATCCAATCTATAAGCATACATCCCAATATCCAATCTAAAATAATTCATCACAAAGAAAAAAAATCAATGCATCACAACCAAGCAATAGCTATACCTAAGTTTAGGATCGATGATCTATTTAATCAAATATGTATGCAAAGGCTAGTGTAAGGAAAAACTAGGCTTTAATATTTAATTTGTAAATTAAGTACAAAGTATAATTTATTAGTATTGAATGATTTTTAGCTAAGTGGTTAATGGATTAAGCATGCATTTTAAATTGTAATTTTAAATTATATTTGAGTTGAGTTTAACCTCTTAAAGTGTATAAAGAATAATGAGCCCACTCTAAGAATCACTCTTCTTTACACCTTACTCGAGTTTAATAAAAATGGATTCTACATATTTTAGTTTATTTGATTAATAGTGCTGAATTTTAATTAAGTTTTAAGTCCAGATTAAGTTCAAATGATTTGATAATCTTGTAAAATATACTTCTAAGTTAAGGAGATACTTTAAAAAATGATCCATGACATTTTGATATGATTAAAATTATTAAGCTTAATATTATATTAATGAAATAAGATAGAAAAATTCAAATTAATGCCAAAATGCCCACCCAAAAAAAAATATGTAATAATTTTTTGGAGTTACGAAACTTTAGACAAACATCCATAAAAATTTAAGATTAATTTGAATTTTCTTGAATTATTATTTAATTATTTGATTTGAAAAATATTTAAATTAAACTAGAGCTTATAAAATCATGAAATTTTACACATGTATTAGGAATGAGGCCCTGACATTCCTATAAAATTTTCATGTTTTTAAAACTTAATTAGATTTTTTATAATTTATCTAATTTATTTAATTTTTAACATACAGAAATTATTTTTAAATATTAAAAATTAGAACATTATATAAGTCCTCTAGGAAATATTTTTTTTTTGGGGTTAGCCTCTTTAAGTAGCCTTGTAAATTGATTAAACATTCATATGGCATATTGTATTCAACATTGATGCTTAATATTCTTACAACTACTAATAATTTAGAGTGGTTTGAACAACCTTCTCACAATGGTCAATGTGATGCATTTAGTAAGTTGTAAAACTTTTGAGCCTCTTCGATTGGTGGTTCTACTTCCATTATTTCAGCTAACTAAGCTCTTGCTACATCGATCATCATTTTTATATCTTTTTGAGTCATATTTAGTTGACAGTGCATAGCTCATTGAAGCACTAGTGTTAGCATCGAGATATGACTCCTACTTATTATGTGTAGTCTAGAGCCATTAACTTGGTTGGAACCCCCTAGATATAAACCTAAATCTAACTTCATCTAATGTTAGGTAGGCTGACTCTTATGTCTCTCACATGGACATCAAAACTTTTCATCTGAAAGATAAACAAGAAGTTGAGATGCCAGTGCATAAAGTGCTCAACACCATTCAATAATTTGCTAGGATCCTTTTATATTGAAATGCAACTTGTTATACTTCTATGATCATTAATTGTAGATATCAATATGCTGAATAAATTAAGAAATGTCACTAAGAGATTATTTTGTTATATAAATTAAAGAATTAATTATAACCAAGTAATTAAGGCCCAAAATGATACAAGTGCCTAAGTGTTCAATTTTTCTTTTGTAAACATTTATATAATGTACTAAGCTTAAAAGGTGCTCACATGCAACGATCCTTCTACAAGAAATCTTTAATTGTCCCACTAGATCTTAGACTAATTAAGAATCTTAGTTTGCATGATTCAGCCCAATGTAAGGCTGGTCAGCAAGATTGTGGGTGATTGGGAAGGGAGAGCATTGGAAAAGAGTGTGAATGGTGAATGCCATGAAAATAAGAGGGATGGTCGATCCGTGTAATTCAACACATAATTACTTTGATTGGGTTGTTGTGATTAATTTTCATTTGGGATTATAATGAAAGACAATCAATTTCATGAGCACAAGAGATATAGAGGACTATATGTGGAATCTAATAACATTTGCATTATTTTTACTTTTAAAAAGAAATTTATGTTTAAAACAATGTGATGATCAATATAGTTACAACTCTATATAATTTTAAATTTTTTCAAAAACTTCACTATTTTAGCTTATAATCGCCTCATTATAATTTTTTTAAAGAATAATAATAGTAATATTCATATATATATATATATATATATATATATATATATATATTGCAAATTGCATAATGAGAATGACAACACCTTAAAATTAATTACTTAAAAATATATCACACATAAATCTCAAATTAAGACTTCAACAAAAAATAACATTAGCATGAGTTGCCTTTTGATTAATCAAAAATATGAGAACAAGATCACTAAGATTGGTCCTCTTGTGTATAGATCAAACGTAAACATTATAGAAGAGTTTGGTGGGATGTCCAATGATATCTCCAAATAACATGTAAAATATTATATCTTAGTAACATTGACGAAAACTATGGTCACTACAATTATTTTATCATTTTATGACAGCCTAAATGATTTTAAAACAACATCTTCACCATCAAAATAAGTAACAAGTGATTGACAAGTGGTCACTTAGAAGATCACTATAAGCTTCATCACAAAGAACCTCTACAACCAATAATAACTAGTTCACCAAACCGGGTGAGTTCATAGCTTCCATTTAGCGACAACCAGATCACTACACTAGAGTTTAAGGATTTTGTGTTATATCATATTAATCATGATTGTCTTCATAATAGCTAGCTTGCTATATTACGCTTTACTTATACCAACTTGCATAACTTAATCATATAACTAAACAATTTATTCAATATGCAAACCATCAATATACAAATAACATGAAAATTACAATAATAGACAATCTATGCATCTTTCAAATTAAAAACTTAATAAGAATAACATCATTTTAATTAAAACTATAGAAAATTAGACTTTGTATTAAGACATTCTTAGATGTATATGAATTAAAATATAAAATTGTTCGTAATAAATTAATTGAAATTTAATGCTAGTGGAGAATCCTAAATGGAATCATCAATTTGATTTTTATAAAATGTCAAATTTTAAATAATACTACAAAATATTAACCAATCATCATTTTTGTTATTTTCATCTTCTTCATCATCATATTCTTTTTTTTCCTTTACCTCTTTTGCAAACAAATTGGCTTAAAAATCATGGAGTGCAAAATATCCTCTGCTTCCTCATGCGATAGGTTGTGCTCTAAATTAACTTCCCGTTAATATGTTTGGTGTGGAGGAGACCCAACTACATATAGTATGGTAAGGAAAACCACCAAAATCACCCCCCTTAACATGTAATCAAGTTCATTGGTCAAATTCATGTTGGGTGACATCCTACACTCCATATTCTAATTTCATCGATTTTATTCTTATTTTGCTAGAAATTATATTTATTACCATATGTTAAAAATAGAAAATAATATGGTTTAATTATCTTAAGGTACAACATATGCAAGAGATTAATAATATATATAATCATCGTGTCCTTATGTCCTTTAGAATAGTTTAACTTTCTTAGCTATGTCCTTCAATTATTCTTCTTGTATTATACATACATATGTCAAGAAGATATATTTTTATAAAAACAAGACATATTTTAATGTCTATGATGTCATATAGAATATGCATTAATCACTAATGTGAAGAGAAACCCACTAGAATTATTCATAAAAAAAACTCTCCTTATAAAATAAAATATAATTATTGAGGATTGACGAAATAGAACTGCAACCAACTATAAATAAAATAAATTTTTTTATCAATATATAATTATTTTTATCAACTTGATCTAAGGAAAGATTTCATCAAAATTAATGATGAATAATTCTTTTGTATATAAGTTTTGTTGAAGTGATTTGTAATTTGAATACACTTAGTGAGTAAAGTTGTATTAATGATGCATTGATAAACTAGTTTTATGTTGCATCTAGATGGGAGATGTGATTGTGGTGCTATGTGGAGTGTGGGTCGTGGGGGAGGGGAGGAAGATAGCACCATGAAGCACAAATGTGTAGAGAAATTTAAGCCACGATTCCAATGATTATTTTGTTTGAAAAGCCACAAATTATTCCTATGTTAAGAGCCACTAAACGCTAGCCTTAAGAGAGATACAAAGAACACATTGAACTCCATCTTTAATCTATTACATTAGATTATGCCATATTTATCATATTACTTCACAAAGTATAAAAGAAAAGAGAGTAAATATTAACCAAAAATGAAAGTTCATGCAATAAATTTTTAAAGTTTGAAATTGATATTTAATTCTTGCTAATTTCTTGTGATGGTTGAAATCTTTATCCTTTTTCATGCCTTGGATGAATTTCATCTTTAATCAAATGCAATAATTTCAAGAATTTAATGTTAGAAATTTAGCACTTATTTTAATTCTTCTTCCTTTCATGCTTTCATGTTTTAGTTAAAATTTAATATTCTTCATGCTCGATTGAATTCTTCAACTTCCTTATAAGCTTCCCTCCAAAGTTCAATGTTTGAATTGATTCACATGCTGAAAACCTCTTTGCTTGTTTACATGGCAAAAAATCATCATGGATTTCTAGAGAATACATGTGCTTATTTGTTTCCATATAGGTTTTGGCCGAATTGTTCATAAATTAATTTGTCTTAATTTCCTTGGCTAACATGGCTTAGCTATCTATGTAAAGTAGAAGTAATTTGGCTTTGGGCATCAATTTGATTTAATTATAATTTAATGTAATAATTATAAGTCATTGTATTAGACTAATTCTATGTAAATACATGTATGCCCCAACCAATTTCTTTAGTGAAATGCAGAATAATGTATAACATTTGGAATAAGTTGTTACAGTAATTCCAAATAATAATGCAAGATTAATTTATGATCATGTTAATAATGTGATGATTTTATAGATAGAATATTCTCAAAATAAATATTTTATCAACAAGTTCAAATATTTGATTTTGATTCATTTGTAATGAGATTGGAATAATTTTGGAGTTCTTAGATTCATTTATTTAGATGTATAATTTGATTATAAGTTTCCTTAAATTAAAATTTAGGTGATCCCAAATATAATTTCATAATATTTTAATTCCATAACTATATCAAAATTATTGCTTAATCAACTACTTTTGTAATGAAGTATTACTTATTTCCTAATCTTGGACAATACATTCATTAAGTTTGAAAAATACATTATTTTAAAGGGCATGAGCCATGGAGACTTAATATCATATTGTGTGATATTAATTATTTTATCATTATTATTGATATTGTATAAAATCATATCATGATAAGTTTTCATGATAAAAATTAACTACAACTCTCATCTTTGAATATTACATATCCATTCCTTTAGTATTTAAAATATTTTATAATTACGATTAACTGAAACTTTTATTTTAAGCATCATAACCTTATTTCTCTAATATGTATATCTATACATAATTAAGAGTAAATGTAACTCTCATTTTTAAATATTATAACTATTTTACTTGAAATATTTAGAACTCTTCATTCCTTCAAGTATAAATTCCACCATATATGAGTGAAAAACTCACACAAATACTTGTAATCTCTATGTGGGGATCTATTCATCTCATAAAAAGAAGGTGACTATCACCATTTAGATGGGTTCTCAATCAATACTATGCAGCACTAATCTTTTATAAAATCTATTATTTATCTCTACTTGTATTGATTGATTCAAAGGTGAGAGAGGTATATCAATCTCCACGACAAGCTTCGATCATTTTCCAAATAGAAGTTGATTGTCTCTATTTTGTTGTATTAATTATGGGGGTGAAAGTGTTTTTAATATCATTTTGAAGCTTCAAACATCTCACTAAAACAATTGATGGCCTTCAAGGTTTTTTATAATCATTGTTGGAAATGATGATCAATAATTAACATGCTTTAAGTGTGGTGAAATGGAGATGATGAAGGTTAATGTACCCAAAAGAAAATTGAAATTTTATATGGTATCGTGATTTGAATGATGGGCAATTTTTTTTACTACTTTTGGCACTTTTTGAAAAAAAATTTGTTTATGTTTTCTAATAGATGAACATATGTTTCTATATGTTAATTTCATAAGTTTTCATCACAAAATCTTAACACCAATTAAAAAACTTACCTTTTAAGATGTCATGATGTTGGGATCATGACATCTTTATTTTAAATGAATTTTGAGATCATACATTCATCAAAAAAAATTTTGACCTGATATTGTGGAAATCAAATATCCAATTTAATTAAACAAAATTGATTTAATTTTAATTATTAAACTATAATATGATTAAATCAGAATTTTTTGCATGAAAAGGTTGATACTCTTCCCATAAATGCTCCTCAGTCACATTTAAAATTTCATTCAAAATTACACTCAAATTTTGAAAATCTCTAAATACATAAGAAAACTAATTAATCAGCAATTATGACTCCTAATCTCCTATTTTTTCCTCACAAGTCAAAGAGGGAGCCAATAGAAAATTTTGGAGCACACACCAAACCTCTTTGGTCAGCCCCTTTCAACCCTACGACCTCCTCCAAGTCGGCGCTCTTCTTCCTGCTGCACAAGTCCGCCCTCTTTCAGCCCGCTAGATCTTTGATCTTCGTGGTCTTCTAGATGATAATCGGAGTGAAAGAACTAGCCATGCAGGAACCCATGTCTTCAATTACTTTTTCTGCTCTATTGCCGCCAATATCTGCGCCGGAAAATCACATGTGCCGGGATTGGTACTTGTTGCTTTTAGCCGAGTCCATCGTTCTACTTAAGTTTGCTGAAGCATAAAGGAATGGATACATCCTTATTGGTGAAATGCTTGCGGACTCTGAGCCTGTGGCCGAAGAAATGATAAATCTCGCTTCAGACAAACAGAAGATGAGTCGAAACAGTCATCGGAAACTAAGGAAACTGAAAACAAGGAAGAACCAAATATGGAAGACTTCGATAAGCGTGCTGCTGAAATATTGGAAGAATTGGACACAATAACATTTGAGGAAGCAGAAGCATCCCTGGAGGCTGTTTGTTCCCGGTTGTTGAAGTTTTTGCATGCTTGAAAGCTATGCTTGTGGAGAGCCATGTTCCCATTCTTGATGCTCTTGTTCAGCAGGCATTCAGGGGAATTCAAACACTTCATTCTGTTTGTTTTTTCTTCAGGGATTATGAAGAAAACGAAGCAGAATATGGATTTATTGTTAAGGCTACTAATCCATAAAAAAAAATCTGTACTCTGTATTGTTGACCCAAGAACAAGTCACAGAGTAGATTCGATGGCTCAGTTATTGGTTTCTAGTGAAGTTAGCGAAGAGAAAGTAACACAAAGTGAGAGTTCAGCTAATAGCAGTGATTTTGCTGACCAAACTGAGAGACTTGCAACTTCTTTTATTGCTTCTCAAGAGAAACCAGATTTGGCTCTAAGTGATGCTGATTTAAGTTGCAATCACAACGGAGGGTTCTTCTTATCTAAGCTTCAACTTCCATTAACTAGAAGTAGAGTTGAATTTAGCCTTTTGCTTGACCTTCATGCAAACTATGAAGAAGGCATCCTGCCTTCACCTACGCGAGACAACACACCAGCATTTCCTATAATAAAACCAATTGATTTTGGTACATTTGCATTCTCTCATCCAAGCCGCACGCAAACACCAAGCTGAAAATCCTCCTAGTTTCCTGCTCCGATCATCCCCTTTGCCACAACCAAGAGGCAACATCATCATCGGGCGGATTCCTCTTCTAGGTTAGCTGAAAATATATGTGCTTATTTGTTTCCAAATAGGTTTTGGCAATTGTCCATAAATTAAATTGTCTTAATTTGGCTAACATGGCTTAGCTATCTATGTAAACTAGAAGTAATTTGGCTTTGGGCATCAATTTGATTTAATTATAATTTAATGTAATAATTCAAGTCATGCAATAGACTAATGTAAAATACTTGTATGCCCCAACCAATTTCTTTAGTGGAATGCATAATAATATATAACATTTGGAATAAGTTGTTACAGTAATTCCAAATAATAATACAAGATTATTTATGATCATGTTAATAATGTGATGATTTATAGATAGAATATTCCAAAAATATAAATATTTTATCAACTTATCCTGCATCAAGTTCAAATATTTGGTTTCAATTCATTTGTAATGAGATTGGAACAATTTTGGAGTTATTAGATTCATTTATTTAGATGTATAATTTGATTAAAAGTTTGCTTAAATTAAAATTTAGATGATCCCAAATATAATTTCAGAGTATTTTAATTCAATAATTATATCAAAATGTTTGCTTAATCAACTAATTTTGTAATGAAGTATTATTTATTTCTAATTTTGGACAACACATTCATTAAGTTTGAAAAATACATTATTTTAAAAGCATGAGCCATGGAGCTTAATATCATATCGTTTCATATTAATTATTTTATCATTATTATTGATAGTATATTAAATCATATCATGATAAGGTTTTATGATAAAATTAACTACAACTCTCATCTTTGAATATTACATATTCATTCCTTTAGTATTTAAAACATTTTATAAATGTGATTAAGTGAAACTTTTATTTTAAGCATCATAACCTCATTTCTCTAATTTGTATATCTATTTATATATATATATATATATATATATATATATATATATATATATATGTTGACCTTATATTATAAATCGAGACAAAGAATTAAGTCAACGGACTTTGGATGTGACAAGACGCATTGAGGCTCAAAATACACCGGCATCACCGAAGATGGTCAAAACGATCTCGATTAACGACTTCATACGCTCGTGAAAGTAAAATTGATCAAGATAAAAATATTGCAAAATCTAACGATCAATCGATTAAGCGCTCGAGCAATCAATGTGTCTACACGCATATCAAAGTCAGAAAGCTGTAACAATGACCAAGCAACCTCCGCTCATGAAATTGATCATGTCGTTAGCTTCAAAAAATCAAAAACTATCAAATGAGAGTACCAATTCGGATGAGTGCAAATGTCGAATGATTTGAGCAAATCGACCGAAATGCATATGTCATCAAACTAAAACAACCTTTGATCGAAAACAGACTGCGTTCAAAACATCGAAATTGATGAATATAAATATTGGAAAATCTAACGATCAATCGATTAAGTGCCGAAGCTATCGTGTTGATATGCATAAAGTCGAGCTACGACGATGTCCAAACGACCTCCGTCATGAAATTAATCGTCATTAGTTTTGAAACATTAAAACTATCAAATGAGACGTACTCAATTACGAGTCGTGCAAATATTGAATGAATTGAAGTGACAGCGCACCAATCGATATTGAAATGCGTGACGCATCAAAATTAACTCAAACGATCAACGAACGGATGGACATCGTTCAAAATGTCGAAACCGGTCAAAATATAAATATTGTACAACCTGATGATCAACCGATCAAGCAATCAAGTCGTCAACGCACTTGCACGCATATCGAGGTCAAGTGGCACCGACGAACCCAAACGCATCCGCTCATAAAATTGATCGCACCGCAAAACATCGAAATCTATCAGACTATTCGCACTCTCAATTCAAGCCGCTTCCGAAAAGAATACATTTTGAGTTAAATGACCCACTGACAATACAATAAAATATCGATTGGAAATAGGCCATTACATTTGGAATATCGTTACCTTACATTATATATATAAATATATATTAACTATGTGAATTTATTAACACAAAATTTATATTAAAATCGATTAATCAATTTAAAATTTATTTAAAATCCTTAAATTACTCTCTCATATTCAAACCGTTCTCCACTCTCCCTTAACTGCACAAAAAAAAAAGAATTGCTCACGGCTCTCCTTCAACTACAGAAAACAAAGAAAAAAAAGGGCAGCCCTATCTTCCTCTCGCCCTATTTCATGCCCACGCTCGAAACTCCTCTACACAGGTAATTCTTTCTCCCTCTCAATCTCCTCCGTCCCGAGCGTCCCACTGCCTCGGCATCCTGCCGCGGACTGCTCCGCCGCACCTTCCCCTTCCGCCGTCCAACCCAATCTGGCCCGCAGAACGCGCAATCCCGCGCCTCCGCCGCACCTTCCCGTTCCGCCATCCAACCCGCTTCGGCCCGCAGAACGCGCAATCTCGCGCTGCCATCAAGGCCGCTCGGTAAGGTCCTGTCGGTCTGCCTTCCGGTCCGCCGCACAAACCCACCTCCACTGTCCGCCTCCACCGCGGCCTGCACCTGATCTGCTGGCCGGCCTTTCCGCTGCAAACCGCGTTCTTCCTGCCTCCGCCGTTACGGCTGCCTGACCCACAGAATGCGCAGATCCACAGCCTGCTCCGCAGCGCAATCCTATCCCCCGGCTCGTCCCACTCTGGCCCGCTGTCACTTCGCTGCGCACGTGCCGCAGTTCGCATCCCACTGCCTGCCCCACAACCTGCACGGCCCGCTGTCCGGCCCATTCCTTCCCATTCTACTGGCCCGCTGCGCACGTCCCACCAGCCCACTGTCCGCTCCACGCCCGCTGTTCCGGCCCACAAACCTGCAAGCTCGCTGCATGATTCTTTGCATAACCCGTTCAATTTTTACTTCGCACAAATCAAGGAAGAATATCGTCAAGAGTCGAATTCTACTTTCGGTTTTCAGTATCGCACTCCTCGCTTTATCCTTCTAATTTTCGCTTTATCGCAAATCGAAGAAGAACATCGTCGAGAGGCGAATTCTTTCTGCTTCGATCGATTCGATTACTTTCTTAAATTCCTCCTCAGAATCAGAAACACCGCCAAGAGGGGTTCTTCTCTTGATTTTCAGATACACAACCTTGTTCATTTTGAAAAGAGAAAAAATGAAGTGGATGTGATCTATATATATATATATATATATATATATATATATATATATATATATATATATATATATTTATATATATATATTTATATACATCAAGAGGGCGCCGACGAAAACCTTGTGGTGTGAAGACAGTCATATGCTCAAGAGGGTCGAAAAGCAACATCCGATGTCGCTCCCAGATAAATCGCCAAAATTTTGTCTAATTTTAGACTTAAAAAAAAACGCAATGAAAATATATATTGCATTTTTTTCTTTCGTGTCCGAAGGCCTCGTGGCTTAAGTGGACGAGATAGAAAAATCGGGTGTACAAGATACTACTCACACTCAAGAGCTCAGAGCCAAAACACCCCTGATGTAGCTACAGGGGTGATGAGGTCACCAAAATTGCTCAAATCTTGACTTAGAAAATGGTAGTGAAATGAACCCGACTTAAGAATGCTAAGGAAATCTACAAATTTCAAACTAAAAGCCTCAAACAGAAAAGTAAAATGATATATACAACAAATATAAAAGTAAAACAAAATAAAAAGAAGGGTGAAAAGCACTTACGAAATTTATCTAAGCAGAGTTGAAAGCTCACTAAAGTTTCTAACCACTCTCTTTCCGATGTCCTAACTCCAAACCTTCAAACAAATGGAATAGAATAGGAGACTCCCTTGGCCTTATTTATAGAATTAGAAGAGATAATGAGTGGTTTGCTTTCAAAAGAAAAGAGTGGGAAAACGAATGTAGAAAAATTTGAATAAAAGAGGGAAATTAAGAATTACTTGAGGATAAATCTTCTTTTAAAATAACAAACTAAATTATCCTTTGAACCGAACTTCAAAATAAAATCGTCACCAAATCGCAACTCTTGCAAGCGTAAGGTGATACTAAATCAAAATCTATCAAAATCATAGGCTTCCTTCAATCAAGGAACTTCATTCTAAACTATGATTTTCAAAATCATGAAATCACACTGAAATTATCTAAGCTATAAATATACATGTAGAGATTTAAAGTACAAATTTTAATGTCTAAAAAGGCTGCGCAAGCTAAATTGGAATATATTAAATATTAATCTGAAAAAATCTAATAAGATATTAGATTAATTTACAACGCCTTCTTTGCCACCGGATTTGCAACTCTTTATACAAGTTGCGAATCGATACTAAATTAAGATCTACAAAATCATAGGACTTCCTTCAATCAAAACTAAGAAATTTTATCCTAAATTATGATTTCTAAAATCAATAAAATCACTAATTATGTGAAATTAGCTGTATAAACATATGCATGTGCTCGGATATAGAAATTTCAAGTGCAAGTTTTAATATAAAAGCAAGTTAAGGATTAAATGAAAATCAAATCAATCTTATAATTGAAATAAAATTAAAAGTTTTAAATACACCCGTATGGGCCACACATTTGAATGCTTAAATTGAAGTGTTTCGGATGTCGCTGGTTGCTTCTCGATTTAGTCTTAGACAGTCAACAAAATCTAAAACCTATAATAAGAGTTTCAAATCGAAATATCCGAGAAATCGATTACGTTATGATAATAGATATAATCCTCGTTCATTAAACAGAAAGCGTGGTCTAAAGCTCTTAAACATATTCAAATTAATTAATTTCTTCAAATCAAGTAACAATCAAATTGCTTAAATGAAATTCTATCACTAAAAACCTAAATCAAACTCAATACATTCACCTTCCGCAACTATTTGTCGAGGGTAACAAATTAAGAAAACTCTAGCTCATAAAGGAGTTAATGTCAAATCAAGTGTTCTACTATGTTCACTCTCAATCAATCTCTTGTCAGTAAGGATGTGGCTCATGTTCTCACTGGCTTGACCAATCCACGATGAAATAATAACCAAAGTCCTCTAATCGGTGGTTTGGCCAATCGCTCTATTATATCGATCACAACGTCAGTATGCTCCCCAATAGCCCTTTGAGTTATGAATCATGTATATACTTGATGGCAAATATCCTCTAAGGTAGACTTAAGACTATCTTCTTGACAAACATCACCCTAAGTCACAAGGATTGAACGTAATTCATGTGTAATAGGATCCTTCTATCGACGACTACCTCCTCCCACTAAGATTATAACACCAGAGGATGATAGAACCATGGGATCTAGATCGGGCACATCATCATTCCCTCAACCATCCGATTTAAGCTGAAATGACAAATTTCATAATTTTAAATTCTAAAACTCCACATGCCGCTACTATACGCCACATTTAGCACCAACGATTAGCCTTAATGGAAAGTTCTCTCACTTATTGGGAGGGATAATTAACTATGGGCTTGCTTATAAACCTATAACAAGATCTAAAGTCCTCACCAAATGAGTAAATCTCTAGATAGTGTCTTATCTACTATTCCATCTGCCTTCTGAAAATTACACCATCAAATCACTCTCTTCAATTTAATATTATCGAGGGGTCGGTGATGAATTTTCGGATCCCACAATATATATATATATATATATATATATATATATATATATATATATATATATATATATATATATATATATATATATTATAAAAAAGAGAAGACGATGTCTAGACCATTTAAAGAACGAAAGAGTGAACATAACTTACCAGGGAGCTCCCAAGCATGCCTCAAGTGTGTGTAAACCAACTTCCACCAATGTTCCGTGAGAAGCTTTTTAATTCGTCACATTCTTGTAAAGATAATTGCTAATCAACTCCTCATCGCTAGGATATAACCTGAAACCTGGAGGCAGAGTGGACTCTACTTCACTTAATCCCCTATATCTTATGTGGAGAGAGAGAGAGAGAGAGAGAGAGAGAGAGAGAGAAGGAGAGAGAATGAGCGAGGGAGGAGGGAGCGAGGGAGGGAGAAGTTGATGGAAGAATAGAGGAAGCTGTGAGAATTGAGAACTTAAGTCGAGGAATCTAGACAAAGCTGCAAAAGCTGTTTCTGACCCGTATGAAAGGAGAGAGCTTTAATATGGGTATATATAGGTGGAGAAAAGCCAATAAAGCTGTCTGGTTAGTGTTCAACTTTTTCAAAAAAAAATAATAATAATAATAAATAAAATAAGATAAAATAAAATAGTGTTCTGAATCGCTGAAAAGAAGCAGGCTGTTGCTGAAAACGCAGAAAAAGAATATTTTTTGGGTAATCATAATTTTATTTTTAACTTATTTTGACAGCGAAAATGGAAAATTAAAATTTATTGTTATCTAAAACATATATTCTTTCTACTGTTTGTTCGGTTTATTTTAGAGTAAAGTAATATAAATGAAGGTAAATTAATATTTAAGTATTTGATTAGATTATTTTGTAAAAGTAAAGTAAAATATTAGAGAGTTTCAAATGCACTACATAGCTCATTTCCTGTATTAGGAATTGGTCTAATCCGAGGGAAAACAAATACCTCATGGGATTAGGCATCTCACTAAACCTTAGGACACACCCTGCATTCTTCGTTGATAGTCTCTTGCATTCTTTTCTTCTCATCGCCATTTGACATCGTAGGTAAGTTTTTCACATACGAGTCTTCTTATCATGATTCTCACTTTCTTATTCTTCGACTTGCACATTCCTTCCCCAATTTGCATCTCTAACAAATTTCTTATTTGCTATAGTGTGAGGAGGTTCAATTATCTCTTCGCGGCACTATAGGCAAGTTCTTCACATTGCAGGAGTCTTCTTGTAGTTATTTTTGTGATTATGTGGATTTTTTGGTTGGGATGGCTATGATGTTTTCATCTCGTAGTTTGGCTGTATTTGGTTTGTTTGCAAGTTTATGTTCTAAGGAGTGGAAGCATTGATGGGATCTCACTAGGTTGAATATTGGTGAGGGTTGACGACAGAACCATGTCTCCTAGAACTGAAATGTGATGCATGACTACGGCAAAAAAAAAAAAAAAAAGCAAAATAAAGGAAGGGGGCATCAGCTCAAAAATTTTATCTCAGGATTCTTATGAATTTTCTAAGAAATTAATCACTTGATTCAAGTGGCAAATCTATTAGAAATCTTGATGGATTTAGCCCTCAATGAAGTTGTCAGAATATTCATTAATTTTTTCCAATAGTGAGCCCAATCACTTAAATTATATAAGCAAAATCAACTATCAAATCCATGCAATGAATTTAAGAGACTTTGATTTCTTGCATTTTGTTGAACATTCTGAATTGATAAATGTTGATAAGCTTAGTTTTTGAAAAAAACAAAGCCAAGTCCACACCATATCAGTAGTCCCTTCTTTCATTATTTAGTAATCTTTTAAGCTCCTTCAGAAATATTAATCCATGTTGCAACAAACATAACTACAATTTTTTCATTTAAGAATTTTGTAAGAGTTGTCCATCTTTTACTATATTAATAAAATTTATCTGAACTCAAAAAAAATATTTAAAAAATTATACCCAGAATTACAAAGAGAAAAATAAATAATAAATCAACCTCCCAATTATATTAGGTTCCAACCATATCAGATGAAAAGTATAAAATATAAACATAATAACTAGATTTAATATCTTCATGTCCTAGAGACCATGTCCTAGAGGCTTTGTATTTCAACAGAATAATCTGAAATGGTCATGTCAGCTTTTTACCTGTTTGATGGTTACTTGTAACATTGCCCAATTCTTGTCTACCTCTTAGGGCTACTTAGTTGTTTATATTTACAAAACATATATTTAAATAAAAATAAGCTAAAATAAAATTAAAATTACCTAAAAATTTTATTTTTTTTATGATTATTCCGTCGTCAAATTGCCAAATGATTTGAAGGTTACTTATGACCATATCCATCTTCTGTCTTCTCCTTGGAATCATTTAGTTATTTAAATTTAGAAAGAATTGTACTTGAAAGCTAAGGTTTTTAATCAAAAGTTTTTGGATTCAAATTTGTATGTGTTTTGTATATGAGTTTGCCATTAAATTGGCTCGAATGTCAAAAAAAAAAAAATAGAAACAATAAATCTATATATAAATATATATTAAATAACAATAAATTTTCTTTTTTTATTTTCACTCATAATAGAAGTTAAAAATAAAATTATGATTTAATAATAATTCCTTTTTATGAGTTTTCGCCAACAAACAACCATATGAGATCAGCATTCCCCTCCTCGGCTTCTTCTCCTTCTCTCTCTCTCTCTCTCTCTCTCTCTACATAAGAGGTGTGATTAAGAGATGTACAGTCCACTTTGCCTCCTGGTTTCTCTTTCTATCCCATTGATGACGAGTTGATCTGCCTTTATCTTCACAACAAGGTGGCGAATGAAAAAGCTTCTCTGAGAACATTGGTGGAAGTTAATTTGCGCACACTTGAGCCATGGGAGCTACCTAGTAAGTTTTGTACTTTCTGTGAATCTTCTTGCTCAAATCGATGATCCTAATCTCTATCATCTTCTCTCATTTTCTTTAATTTTTAAATTTTTTTTCTCTTTCTACTTCTCTCTAAAATTAAATTTCTTCAATATTAAATTTGGGTTCCAACATTGAAACTTTTAAGAAAATTACGTGCTAATTTAAAGCATGCCAAGACCAAACTTGTTCCTAACAATGCTTTTATATTTTCTTTCATTATATTTAAAATAATTTCACAAAACATAGAGATGATAGAAACCCAACACATAATTTAAATAAGACATAATAAAAAATGATTTTATAAAAATGCTGGGCTTTGTATGTTTAAAATTGAGATTTGTTTTTATTTGAGTTAACAATTTATTATAATCCAACTTAAACATCCCAACAACATAAGACTATGAAACAAGTACACTCAAAACCTAAGACTAAAAAATGCTTCATCATATGTTGGAAGCTTCGACCTATTCCAATGAAGAGAAAGTAGGATAGATTGGCACACTCTACTAATGAATGTGAACCTATCTTAACTCTTCTAGACTTATAATCAGCCTGGATGGGTTATTAGCTAATACTACCTACTATTTAAAGCATGTGATCAAGCCTTATGTAGTACAAGATGGCTATGTCTATATTAATTATGAAAGGAATCTAAAAACCTAGACTCACTCTCTAGATTCTAGGATCATGATTGACATGAAAAATTCTTTTAACTAATGCAATAAAATTTCCATTTTTATATATTTTAGACACACAAATTTTATTGATAAGGCTTGGGTATATAAATATGTCTACATGTATGATAAAATAAAATTATCGGCCAAATTAGCAAGAGAGGTGAACCTCACCCAAAGGTGGCTATCCTTAATGGACACAATATCCCTTATGTGCAATGGGTCAAGACCCTCATTTCAAGTAATAAAGTACAAGATGAATTATGATTACAACATGGAGTTCCAAATTATTATTATTAGTATTGTTTATGTCTAAGGCCATAAGGTGAGGTTATGAGTTACATTAATTTTTATTTAAGTTGATTAATTTGGTTGGGGTAGAAAATTTATCCATAAGCACCTACCAAAATCCAAGCTAATATTTATCATTACATCATAAAAAGAAACCTACAAAAAGTAAGTCATTTTTATTGTGCAAATAATATGTAATGTCAAGCAAATCAATATATTATAACAAAAGGTCATTGTAGATGAGTTCCACTATAGTGAATGAGAAAATTGGCAACCAAGTTTTGCCCTTATACCAACCTAAAACTAGGTATTACAATAATCACTGGGTGGTCTTCATCTTCATCTTCAAAGTGTAGATACTCCAAGTTTCGTAGGCCTCCCAAATTTATACCTTCTAACCACAGTTCATTCTAAACCCTATGGCTATAACCTAGTTTTAGAATAAATTATACTTAAAACTTCAAAATAAAATCCTAACTAAACTTACAAAATAAAGGTTAGTTGGAATACATACATGCACATTGAGAAGTTATAATCCATATAGTGGGGCTTCACACTAATGGTTATTAAAGTCCACCTGTCGTAATGGGCTAAGCTCAAAAGGTAGATAGCACCTGCGAGAAAAATTGTAAGTTTAATTTATTATTGTTGAAGTCCTTTATTTTATTAAGCGCAACCCCTTATGAAAATATCATTAATTTAATAAACATCACCCTTAACATCCGTCTTGAACATACACCCTAACTTAAAATATTACATCACAAAATAAAAAATTAATACATAAACACCGCTTAACCTAAGCAAGATCGAGCTATCAATCTAATGTGTATGCAAAGGCTAGTGTAGTGAGATAAAGCTAGGCTTTAATGTTTGAATTAAAGCCTGAGAGCATAGCTCAATTTTTTATCTACTGACCTTCACATATGTTACATAAGTCGAATTGAGCTTATAAGGTGAATTCGATCGACTTTGGATGCTCTAGAGCACAAATCAGAGCTGCGATGCGCCAAACATGGTCGAAATCAGTCCAAATGATCTCCAATAGACGAACGGACTTCTCCATGACATTCAGAACATCAAAATTGGTCAAATTATGATATTGCATAATCTAAAGATCAACCGATCAGGCGATCGAGTTATCAATATGCTAACACGTATATTGGAGTCAAGAAGCTGCGATGATATCCAAATGACCTCTATTCATAAAATTAATTGTGTAGTTAGCTTCAAAATATCGAAAACTACCAAATGAGACTGTCCACTTTCAATCCATACGAGTCTGTGCAAATGTCAAATGATCGTCACATGCAAATCGAAAATGAAAATATCTAAAATCAAATGATCTCTAATTTGTGAACGGACTTTGCCATTGTGTTCAGAACATTGAAAATGGTAAGAATATAGATATCGTATAACCTAATGATCAACCGATCAAACGATCAAGTCGACCGTGCCACAGGTGAGGCACCTACTTAAATCAAAAGACCTTTGTTCATAAAATTGATTGAGCTGTTAGCTTCGAAACGTCAAAATCTATCAAGTGAAAGCCTCACTCACTGCAAATTCGAAGATTGGAAGCGGTGACGCGTAATTTTGAAATTAATTCTCGATTACTTGAATCAAATGGGATCGAAACTGCGCCGAGGAATATCTATAATATATATATATATATATATATATATATATATATATATATATATATATATATATATATATATATATATATATATATATATATATACTATGTAATTTTGTCTCCATAAAAAATCATTTTAACAAGTTAAAAAAATAAATTAAACTCATTTATGCCCTAAATCCCACTCAACCTACCACTCACGATCTCTTCCCTTTTTTCGTGTACACTCACGCTCGCACAATCCTAAGTGCATGATCAAGCCTCCCCCGGCCATCCATCGAACTCCTTCTTTTCGATCCTGTTCTTTCCAGAAGCTTTTTGATAACCAACTTCATGATTCTCTTTCATTCCGCCCATGGATATTTCTTCCTCAACTGATTCCCATGATCTCTTTCTTCTGTTTTCTTCTTCCTCTTTCTGATTCACCTTCTTCCCTCATTTCCTAAACTAAAACCTTTTCACCATTTCCTTATTTCTTCCAACTAAACCCTTTTATTTCCTCATTTTCACAACTAATTCTCATTTATTTTTTCCCAAACCAAAAATCCCTCATCAATTTCCCTCATTTCTTCCCAAATCAAAAATCCCCCTTCTATTTCTCTCATTTCTTCCCAAACTGAAAATCCTTGTTCCCCATTTTCCCTCAATTTCACTTAAATCAACTCCTTCCTTATTCCCTTTATGAATCCACCCTTAGACCTCCTTTCTTTTAAGCTAGGTAGGAATAAAACTCCATCAGTGGTTTCTAGGTATACCTCCTTGCTTCCTCCTCTAATCAAGTGCACTGTCGCAGAATTACCCTTCCAATTCCCTTTACAGTGAGAGGAACACCACATCAGCTTCTTCTCTTGATTCATCTCCTTCCCCTCCCACAAACCAAAAAACCATTTATGAGTGTTATGGTTCAATAATGGCTTTGGTGAATGTGCAATAGATTTAGTTTGAATGTGTGAAAGTGGAAATATTGTGTTTATGGATTATATGCTATGTGTTTTGTTTAAAGGCCTCCATTCTCATCGTGACAAAATGAAAATCGTGAGGTGTTGCAAAACCAACCGTCATGCTCATCGATGCGAGGAAGACCACTAAATTTGTTGATGCACCCCTATGCCAAAATGCTGCCAAAATTTTGAAATTCTAGACTTAACAAATTAAAATAGAAATCATCTAAGCTTAAAACTAAATAAGAAATGCATAATAAATACAACGATAAGCCTTAAATCAAAAAAACAAAATAAAATAGACGGGGAATACTTAAGGAAAGTTTGAAAGAGATAAAATACTTACTCGAAATGGAATTAGATTTTCTCTCCTCACTCCAAACACAACTCCTCAAACAAGTGGAAGGAAATGAAAGACCCCTCTTGGCCTTATTTATAGAGATTAGAGGGAGTAATGAAGGACCCGTTCTTACAAAAAAAACTCCTTAATAAAGTGAGTCTATGTTCTCAAAATTTTCAAACAAAAAAGGAGGAGAACTAAACAAGTTTTAAGAGATGAGTGGGGGTTAAATGCTAAATTCATAAAGAAATTTAACTAAATATGAAGTCCGTCATTCACTAAATATGAAGTCGATGTGGAGTTAAGGATACTGGAGTTGATGTTTGTTTATATGAATTGAGCCTCTTATTGAATGTTGGAAGTATTAAATTCACAAACAAGTGGTCAAAAAATAATTGAATAATTGAAAATTAGAAATGATATGAAATGAGGTAAAATCTCAATTGGACATTAAATCAAGGAATAATAGAGCCTCTTGGAATTAAATAATAGAGCCTCCTAGATATATACTCTTCAAATATACTCAAATAAATTGAAGAAAATTAAAGAATTCATGAGAGAGTTTTCATGAGATTGAATGATTGCTAATAAGCATAAGTAATGAATCCTTGGAAAATGTGTAAAGTATATTCGTTGCCTTATTAAATACTCGAATTAGATTAAGAAGAAATTGAGTATAGTTGGTGATGAATTTGAGAATTGCCATAAGCAAGAGTCTATTGAATATTCAAAGGCTAATCAACTTCGAATAAAAGAAAGTAATTCAATCTTAATCCAAAAGATCTAATAAGATATCAGATCAATTTACAATGACCTATATGCCATCGAATTTGTAACATATCGTACAAGTGAACAGAAGGCGTTAATTAAGGCTTCAATTGAAACCTTGCATATATTATGAAGTAGGATTAAAACTCAAATTCAATGTTGCAAAATTATGCAAGCATTCTTAAATACACCGGACATGGACACTATGTTGAATATTTAGATTCATGATTCAAGTGAGGATGCCGCGGTTGATTCGAGTCTTCTGGGTCTAGTTAACAAAATCTAAAAATCTATTATAAAAATTTTAACTTAGTAAAATATATGAGAAGCTAATTCTGTCATGTGGTAGTAGATCTGATCCTCTATTAGGAGCTAAACAGAGTTGACAGGATCTAAAGCTTCTAAATATATTCAAATTAATCATTTAACTATCCTAATGATGGCTGTGTTGAATGGTAATTTCAACCAAAAGTTATACTTCCATCAAAATATAATTCTAATTTTAATTAAATTAACTTAAATCAAGTATCAATCTAAAAACTGTTTAAATGAAATCTAATCATTAAAAGCTTAAAGTAAAACTCAATATATCCATGTTCCACAATTATTTGTGAGAAGAACAAATTAATAAAACTCTAGCTCACAAAAGAGCCAATATCAAATCAAGTGTTCTACTATGTTCACTCTCAATCAATATCATGCCAGTAAGGATGTAGCCCGTGTCCTCTAACTGTGTGGCTTGGCTGAAAGGCTCTACACAAGATGACGCACTTGAGTCCTCGACGGGTTTGGCGAAGGCTCCATTATATTACAATCACGATCGTCAGATGCATAATGGCTCGCCTTTAGTTGTGAATCATAGATATCCGATAAACAAAAGCCCTTTGTTAGTTAAAGTAGACTTAAGCTTATCTCCTTAGACAAACATCACCCCAAGTCTACAAGAATATTTTGGATGACGTAACACATGTATTGCTAATAAGGATCTTTCGGTCAGGTTGGGTCGACTACGTCCTCTAACCAGTACTAGGGACCATGCCTTAGAATGACTAAATGGGATCTAGATTGTGCACGATCATTCCCCAACATCTCTTTAAGTTAATAATGATGAATTTCATAAATTCTAAATCTAAATTTTAAAACTCTACATTGTTGCTATTATAATGCGCTATGCATTTAATGACTAACCTTAATCGAAAGTTCTCTCTCTGAATTGGGAGGGGTAATTAACTATAGAGGCTTGTGCTTATAAGAAACTTGGAAATAGATCTAAAGTCCTCGCAAAATGAGGATGAAATCTCTAGGTAGTGTCTTATCTACTATTCCATCGGCCTTCTGAAAATTACACTGACATTTAAAATCACTCTCTCTTCATATTGTCGAGAGGTGAGTGGCAAATTTTTGGAGCTCACAGATTTCTGACAACACTGCTGGGGACATGATTCTCTTTCTATCTTTGGCTAGTTATATACATGTTATAGTAACAATAAAATATATGAAAATTTAAAATAAGAAATGATGATTTAAATGTCTAATAAATTCAAATTACTATTATATGAGACTTTATGTTGAATGAATTGTTCTATAGAGTATATCTTTATTATACTTTTATTTTGTTCTGTAGTACCTCTGCATTTTGAAAGTATGGGGGTGAAATAACAATTACCAATTACTAATCCCCATCTTTCATTTTTGTAGAATGGATCTGCGGAGCACTCCTTTCACTGTTCGGATAAGGCATGGTGCAAACATCTGCTTTCCTAACGCTGTCATCAACATAGGAGATGTTGGATCTACTATCCAATTTGGTAGCTTAAACTTCCATTATTATGCTTGTAACTCTGGTACCCACCCATGGCGACTCGTCCAGGTCAGGTCATGCTAGAAGGTCTCAATTTGCTGAAGCTCATACTAGTCATGTTTGTCAATGAACTCAACAACCAACCATCAAGTATGAGTTCTCCTGTGAGAACTTCTTTTTTTAAAAGACTTGGGCAATCTGAAGCCCCTGTGATGAAAAGAATAGTCAATGGGCAAACTGTGTCTTTAATGCTTCATAGTACAATTGGTTCACCGATTGAACCTTTCGTACCTGGAAAGCATGATCATGAAGTTTTCTCATCAAGAAGCAAATTAACCAGAAGGTAGAGAAGAAGAAGAAATGCTGAGTTGAGAGCTCAGTATATCCCATTCAAACGACCTAGTGAACAAGCAATACTGACGCCAGAAGTGTGTATTCCTACCCATAACAACTTTGACAATCTAAAATGAGTTAAAAAGAATAGCTCTATTGGTGAGGAGATACTATAAGAAATTTCCACCAAGTTTATTTACAATAGCTTTAGTACTCTAAATTACCTGAAGAACTTGAAATTAAAGAGTTTTTTTTTGCACACTTGATTTAAACCAATTAGTTGCTTCAAGATTATATATTTATCATCAATATAAATCTTAATTAAGAATGGCATTCATAATGATTAATGTGAATAATTTATTCTGTAAATAAATAATTAGTTCATATTATACATGATTTCTTATCATCAAATCAAATAGTGAGACACACAAAATGTAGAGTTAACACACTTATACTCCATACAATGGGGCTTGGCATCAGCATGTACTAAGCCCACTTATCCAAATGTGTTGTGCTTATTGAGGGCTTAAGAAAGCATCACTTGCAGCCAAACTTGATAGGTTTAAATTTAATATAGTAACCCTCTTTTATTGAGCAGAACTCTTACAAAAAATAGCACTAGTTTAATAAACATCACCTAATATCCAATCTATAAGCATACATCCCTAATATCCAATCTAAAACGACATCACAAAGAAAAAAACTCAATGCATCACAAATAAGCACTAGCTATACCTAAGTTTAGGATCAATGATCTATTAATCAAATATGTATGCAAAAGTAAAAGCAAAACTAGGCTTTAATATTTAATTTGTAACTTAAGTACAAAGTGTAATTTATTAGTATTGAATGATTTTTAGCTAAGTGATTAATGGATTAAGAATCCATTTTAAATTAGAATTTTAAATTATATTTGAGTTGAGTTTAACTCTTAAAGTGTATAAAGAATAATGAGCCCACTCTAAGAATCACTCTTCTTTACACCCTACTTTTCTTGAGTTTAATAAAATGGATTTTACATATTTTAGTTTATTTGATTAATAGTGTTGAATTTTAATTAAGTTTTAAGTCCAGATAAATTTCAAATTTTTTGATAATCTTGTAAAATATACTTCTAAGTTAAGGAGATACTTTAAGAAATGATCCATGACATTTTGATTTGATTAAAATTATTAAGCTTAATATTATATTAATGAAATAAGATAGAAAAATTCAAATTAATGCCAAAATGCCCACTCAAAAAAAAAGTAATTATTTTGAGTTAAAACTTCAGACAAACATCCATAAAATTTGAGATTAATTTGAATTTTCTTGAATTATTATTTAATTATTTGATCTGAAAAATATTTAAATTAAACTAGAGCTCATAAAATCATGAAATTTTACACATGTATTTGGAATGAAGCTGACATTCCTAAAAAATTTTGATGTCATTAAAACTTAATTAGATTTTTTATAATTTATCTAATTTATTTAATTTTAACATGTAGAAATTTTTTTAAATATTAAAATTAGAATATTTTATAAGTCCTGTGGAAATATTTTTTTTTAGTTTCTCTTTAAGTACCCCATAAATTGATTAAAACATTCATATGTCATATTGTATTCGGCTTTGATGTTTAATATTCTTACAACTACTGATAATTTAGGGTGGTTCAAACAACCTTCTCACAATGGTCGATGTGTTGCATTTAGTAAGTTGTAAAACTTTTGAGCCTCTTCAATTGGTGGTTCTACTTCCATTATTTCAGCTAAGTAAACTCTTGCGGCATCGATCATCATTTTTATATCTGTTTGAGTCATATTTAGTTGACAATGCATAGCTCATTGAAGCACTAATGTTAACATCGAGATATGACTCATTTATTATAGTCTAGAACCATTAACTTAGTTGGAACCCCCTAGATATAAACCTAATCTAACTTCATCTAATGTTAAGTAGGCTGACTCTTATGTCTCAGCACATGGACATCAAAACTTTGCTTCTGAAAGATAAACAAAAAGTTAAGATGACATGTGCATAAAGTGCTCAACACCATTCAATAATTCATTAGAATCCTTCGGAGTACAACTTATTATACATCTCTAATCATTAATTGTAGATATCAATATGCTGAATAAATTAAGAAATGCTTGTGGATTCTCGACTGTTACTTGTTGCTTTTAGCCGGAGTCCGTCGTTCTACTTAAGTTTGCTGAAGCATAAAGGAATGGATACATCGCTATTGGTGAAATGCTTGCGGATTCTCGACTGTTACCATGAGCCTGTGGCCAAAGAAATGAAAAATCTCGCTTCAAACAAAACAGAAGATGAGTCGAAAGGGAAGTCATCGGAAACTAAGGAAACTGAAAACAAGGAAGAACCAAATATGGAACACTTCGATAAGCGTGTTGCTGAAATATTGGATGAATTGGACACAATAACATCTGAGGAAGCAGAATCATCCATGCTTGAAAGCTATGCTTGTGGAGAGCCATGTTCTCATTCTTGATGCACTTGTTCAACAGGCATTCATGGGAATTCAAACAATTCATTCTGTTTATTTTTGTTCAGGGAATATGAAGAAAACGAAGCAGAATAAGGATTTATTGTTAAGGCTACTAATCCATATAAAAAAATATGTACTCTGTATTGCTGACCCAAGAACAAGTCACAGAGATAGATTCAATGGTTCAGCTATTGGTTTCTAGTGATGTTAGCAAAGAGAAAGTAACACAAAGTGGGAGTTCAGCTAATAGCAGTGATTCTGCTGACCAAACTGAGAGACCTGCAACTTCTTTTATTGCTTCTCAAGAGAAACCAGATTTGGCTCTAAGAGATGCTGATTTAAGTGGCAATCACAGCGGAGGGTTCTTCTTATCTAAGCTTCAACTTCCATTAACTAGAAGTAGAGTTGAATTTAGCCTTTTGCTTGACCTTCATGCAGACTATAAAGAAGGCATCCTACCTTCACCTACGCAAGACAACGCACCAGCATTTCCTGTAATAAAGCCAATTCATTTTGGTACATTTGCATTCTCTCATCCAATCCGCACGCAAACACCTAGCCGAAAATCCTCCCAGTTTCCTATTCCGATCATCCCCTTTGCCACAGCCAAGAGGCAACTCCATCATCGGACGGATTCCTCTTCTAGGATAGTAGAAAATATGTGCTTATTTGTTTCCATATAAGTTTTTGCCGAATTGTTCATAAATTAAATTATCTTAATTTCCTTCGCTAACATGGCTTAGTTATCTATGTAAAGTAGAAGTAATTTGGCTTTGGGCATCAATTTGATTTAATTATAATTTAATGTAATAATTCTGAGTCATTACGTTAAACTAATTCTATGTAAAATACATGTATGCCCCAACCAATTTCTTTTGTGAAATGCACGAAAAATGTATAACATTTGGAATAAGTTGTTAGAGTAATTCCAAATAATAATGCAAGATTAATTTATGATCATGTTAATAATATTATGATTTTATAGATAGAATATTCCGAAATGTAAATATTTTATCAACTTATGCATTAAGTTCAAATATTTGGTTTTGATTCATTTGTAATGTGATTCGAACTATTTTGGAGTTATCAGATTCATTTATTTAGATGTATAATTTGATTATAAGTTTGCTTAAATTAAAATTTAGATGATCCCAAATATAATTTCAGAATATTTTAATTCAATAACTATATCAAAATTATTGCCTAATCAACTAATTTTGTAATGAAATATTATTTATTTCCTAATTTTGGACAACACATTCATTATGTTTGAAAAATACATTATTTTAAAAAGCCTGAGCCATGGAGACTTAATATCATATCACGTTATATTAATTATTTTATCATTATTTTTGATAGTGTATAAAATCATATCATGATAAATTTTCATGATAAAAATTAACTACAACTCTCATCTTTGAATATTACATATCCATTCCCTTAGTATTTAAAACATTTTATAATTGCGATTAAGTGAAACTTTTATTTTAAGCATCATAACCTCATTTATCTAATTTGTATATCTATTCATAATTATAGATATATATATATATATATATATATATATATATATATATATATATATATATATATATATATATATATATATATATATATATATATATATATATATATATATATATATATAAAATAAAATAATGTTCCGAATCGCTGAAAAGAAGCAGGCTGAGCTCTTTTGGTTTTTTGTTGATGAAAACGCATAAAAAGAATGTTTTTTGGGTAATCATAATTTTATTTTTAACTTATTTTGAGAGCGAAAATGGAAAATTAAAATTTATTGTTATCTAAAACATATAATCTTTCTACTGTTTGTTTGGTTTATTTTTAGAATGAAGTAATGTAAATGAAGGTAAATTAATATTTAAGTGTTTGATTAGATTACTTTGTAGAAGTAAAGTAAAATATTTGAGAGTTTCAAATACACTAAATTGGTCATTTCCCGTGTATTAGGAATTCGACCGAATCTGGTGGAAAAACAAATACCTCGCGGGACTGAGCATCTCACGAAACCTTAGGACGCAGCCGACCCGTGCGATTCTTCGCTTCTCGATGGCAGTCGCTTGCGCATCTTTTCTTCTCGTCACCACTCTCATGCCATTTGGCACTATAGGTAAGTTTTTCACATACGGGAGTCTTCTTGTCAACCGATTCTCACGTTCTTCTTCTTCAACTTGCACATTCCTTCCCCCATTTGCATCTCTAATGAATTTCTTATTTGCTACAGTGTGAGGAGGTTCAATTATCTCTTCGTGGCACTGTAGGTAAGTTCTTCACATCGCAGGAGTCTTCTTGTAGTTTTTTTTTTGTGATTATGTGGATGTTTTGGTTGGGATGGCTATGATGTTTTCATCTCTTAGTTTGGTTGCATTTCGTTTGTTTGCAACCCTTCCCGGATGTTGGATGCATATAAATTTTGTTGTCCCTATTTTCTAAGTCTATGATGAAAATTGGCTGATCTTAGACTTTTATCCTATTTTAAGCTCTGAACCTAAACCTTAACATAGTTTTTGGATTTATTGACCCGGAACAAAATTAATCTATTTTTTTCTTGCTTTTTCTTATTGAGTAAGAGCACTTCTTTGGTTGCTTATTTTCATTTTATTATTGTGTTGTCTATTTTCATTTTATTATTGTGATGCCTTTCTTTATCATCCCTTAGTTGAGTATCCAGGTTTTAGAATAACCTTACAAGGTGAAGATTCTCTTGCTCTTGGTGCTATTCCCTTGGATTAAAGTTCAATTTTTTGTTGACTAGTTGAAGTTCTCTCTTGGCTCTCTTGAAAATTGCTTGCATTTTTTTTAAGTTTTTAAGTTTTTATTTCTTCCTTTTATGTACTCTTAGTTTTTGGGGATTAATCTCTTTAGGTTTTATTATAGGTCCCTTGAGCATTAGTATAGAGATTATCCCTTAAAGAACTTTGTACCTTATTTTTTTTTTTTATAGAGCAATAAATTTTTAGGCTTGCCAAAAAATTAAAAATTTAAAATAAATCTAAACTCTAAACTCTAATACCTAAACAAAGTATTTTTGTAAATTAGGGGTTGTGAGTATTACATGATTAATCCTCAATGATTTATTATTAATGAAAACTATTTCATAGCTAAGTCAACACCTCAAAGAAGCTTTCATTATTTCTATTCTAACCCATCCATAATATATAAATCATGAAGAAAGTTTTTAATTTCAAAATAAGTATATTTTAATCTTTTTTTAAACAAAATAGAAAAAAATTTATTTTATAAGTGATTTTTATTTTAATATATATTTATATTTTCAATTTAATAATTCAATTAGTGAAATAAAATTCTACAGCTACTTTACATATACAAGAAAGTATTCATAATTGACATATTTATTTTACTTTACATTCACTAACAAAACAGAAAAAATAATTTTCATGTATTTACTTTACACACAACCAAATAATCATAAAGTATTCAGAATTTACTGAATTTACTTTACACTGTATTTCTTTTACACTGCATTCATTTTTCAGCCAACCAAATAGCTCCTAAATTTAAACAACTAAATGATATCTAGAAGAAGGTAAAAGATGGACAAGGTCACAAGTAAGCTTCAAATCATTTGGCTATCTATAGAAGAAAACCAATAAAAATAAATTTTAGGTAATTAAAATTTTAATTTAACTTATTTTAATTTTAAAACAAGTTTTCTAAATTTAAATAACTAAGTGACTCTAAGAAGAAGACAAAAGTTGGTTAAGGTTATAAGTAACCTTCAAATAGGTAGAAAGCTCACCCCACCAATTCTGTTTTATTCTGTAATACAAAGCCAAACCAAGACATTGGAGTTATTTATCATGTTTAAATTTTATACTTGTCATCAAAAAGTTGGTAATAGAATCACAACCTAATATAATTGGCTACATTGATTCAATATTTATTTCTCTTTGTAATTATTGGTATAAATTTTTTTAATTATTGTATTTATTTTTTAAGTTTAGATAAATTTTATTGATGTAATAAAAGATGAACAACTCTTACAAAACACTATGACTAAAGAAATTGTAGTTATATTTCTTGCAACATAGATTAATATTTTCAAAGAACTTACAGGACAATGAAAAAGATACTACTAATATGTTGTGGACTTGACTTTGTTCATTCTTGCCTGAATTCATTCAGACAACCCTAACTGGAAACAAATAAGCACATGAATCTTTCCAAAATCTATGAAGGTTTTTGCCAAGTAAACAAGCATCAAGGTTTTGAGCATGGGATTGATTCAAACTTTGAACTTTAGAGGGAAGCTTTTTAAGGAAGTTGAAGAATTTAGTCATGTAAGAAGAATATTAAATTCCAACTAAAAGAATGAAAAGAAAGAGGATTAAATACATGGGATGAATTTCAAATATTGAATTTTTGAAGTTATTGCATAAATGAAGATGAAATTCAACCAAGACGTGAAAAAGTGAAAGGATTCAATCATTGCAAGAATTTAGCAATAATTAAACATCAATTTAAAATTCAAATAATTTATTGCATGTAATTTCATTATGGGCTAGTTTTTACTCTGTTTTATTTTCTACATTATGAAGCAATATTATAAATATAGTATAACCTCATGTAATAGATTGAAGAAGGAAATTCAATGAGTTCTTTGCGTCCCACTTAAGGAGATTGCTTAGTGGCTCTTAGCTTAAGTATGGTTTGGTGGCTATCATATTAGCTTAAATTTCTCTTCCTTTGGTGTTCATAGTGTTATCTCCCTTCACCATACCCTCCACACAACCTCATAATCAATTAAATATATCATTAAATTAATCAAATAATTTTTAATGCTACTACTATTTATATATAGCTTTACATTTTAATTTTGAAAGATCAAAATATCTAAAATAGTTAAATAATAATTAAATTTATTTATTTTTTTTTTTGAGGAAATGAAGAAATCCAACATGAGGTTCATTGCCATACAAAATAGACATTCTTCAGAGGTTTAGGAATTACTCAAGTTTATGTTCCAAGGAGTGGAAGCATTGATTGGATCTCGCTAGGTTGAATATTGGTGAGGGTTGTGGCAGAACCATATCTCCTAGAAATGAAATGTGATGCATGACTACGACAAAAAAAAAAGCAAAATAGAGGAAGGGGGCATCAGTTCAAAAGTTTTTTTATCTTATGAATTCTTTTTAAATTAATCACTTGATTCAAGTGGCAAATCTATTAGAAATCTTGATGGATTTAGCCCTCAATGAAGCTGTCAGAATATTCATTAATTTTTTCCAATAGTGAGCCCAATCACTTAAATTATATAAGCCAAATCAACTATCAAATCCATGCAATGATTTTAAGAGACTATGATTTCTTGCATTTTGTTGAACATTCTGAATTGATTAATGTTGATAAGCTTAAATTTTTTGAAAAAATAAAGTTAAGTCCACACCATATAGTCCCTTCTTTCATTGTTTAGTAATCTTTTAAGCTCCTTGAAATATTAATCCATGTTGCAAGAAACATAACTACAATTTTTTCATTAAAGAATTTTGTAAGAGTTGTTCATCTTTTACTATATTAATAAAATTTATCAAACTCAAAAAAAAAAAAATTAAAAAATTATACCCAGAATTACAAAGAGAAAAAATAAATAATGAATCCACCTCCCAATTATATTAGGTTCCCACCTTATTACCAACTATTAGACGAAAAGTATAAAATATAAACATAATAGCTAGATTTAATATCTTCATGCCCTAAGGGCTTTGTATTTCAACAGAATTATTTGAAATGGTCAAGTCAGTTTTTTAACTATTTGATGGTTACTTGTAACATTGCCCAATTCTTGTTTTCCTCTTAGGATTACTTAGTTGTTTATATTTACAAAACATATATTTAAATAAAAATAGTCTAAAATAAAATTAGAATTTCCTAAAAATTAAATTTTTTACGATTATTCTATCGTCAAATTGCGAAATGATTTGAAGGTTACTTTGACCATGTCCATCTTCTGTCTTCTTCTTAGTATCATTTAGTTATTTAAATTTAGAAAGAATTGTAGTTGAAAGCTAAGGTTTTTAATCAAAAGCTTTTGGATTCAAAATTTGTATGTGTTTTGTATGTGAGTTTGCCATTAAATTGGCTCGAATGTTAAAAAAAAACAATATATATATATATATATATATATATATATATATATATATATATATATATATATAACAATAAATTTTCTTTTTTTTATTTTCACTCACAAAACAAGTTAAAAATAAAATTATGATTTAATAATAATTCCTTATGAGTTCTCACCAACAAACAACCATAAGAGGTCAGCATCCCCCCCCCCCCCCTCGCCGGCTCCTTCTCTCTCTCTCTCTCTCTCTCTCTCTACATAAGAGATGTGATTAAGAGATGTACAGTCCACTCTGCCTCCTGGTTTCTCTTTCTATCCCATGGATGACGTTTTGATCTGCCTTTATCTTCATAACAAGGTGGCGAATGAAAAGCTTCTCTGAGAACATTGGTGGAAGTTGATTTACGCACACTTGAGCCATGGGAGCTACCTAGTAAGTTTTGTCCTTTCTGTGAATCTTCTTACTCAAATCGATGATCCTAATCTCTATCATCTTCTCTCATTTTCTTTAATTTTTAAATTCTTTTTTTCTCTTTCTACTTCTCTCTAAAATTAAATTTCTTCTATATTATATTTGGGTTCCAACATTTAAACTTTTAAGAAAATTAAGTGCTTATTTAAAGCATGCCAAGACCAAACTTTTTCCTAACAATGCTTTATATGAAGTGCTTTTATATTTTCTTTCATTATATTTAAAATAATTTCTCAAAACAAAGAGATGATAGAAACCCAACACATAATTTAAATATTACATAATAAATATGATTTTATAAAAATGCTGGGCTTTGTATGTTTAAAATTGAGATTTATTTTTATTTGAGTTAACAATTCATTATAATCCAACTTAGACATCCCAACAACATAAGACTAAGGAACAACTAGGAGGTTAGGACCTACACCAATACCAAAGGAGAAACAAGTACACTAAAGACCTAAGACTAAAAATGCTTCATCATATGTTGGAAGCTCGACCTACTCCAACGAAGAGAAAATAGGATATATTGGCACACTCCTACTAATGAATGTAAACCTATCTTAACTCTTCTAGACTTATAATCGGCCAGAATGGGTTATTAGCTAATACTACCTATGATTTAAAATCATATGATCAAGCCTTTAGGTAGTATAAGATGGCTATGTCTTTATTCATTATGAAAGGAATTTAAAACCTAGACTCACTCTCTAAATTCTAGGATCATGATTGACAAGAAAAATTCTTTTAACTAATGCAATAAAATTTCCATTTTATATATTTTAGACACAAATTTTATTTATAAGGCTTGGGTATATAAATATGCCTACATGTCTATTAAAATAAGATTATTAATTAGAGGTGAACCTCACCCAAAGGTGGCAATCCTTAATGGACACACTATCCCTTATGTGCAATGGGTAAAGACCCTTATTTCAAGTAATAAAGTACAAGATGAATTATGATTACATAACACAACCTCGAAGTTCCAAATTATTATTATTATTATTATTATTTATGTCTAAGGCCTTAAGGTGAGGTTATGAGTTACATTAATTTTAATTTAAGTTGATTAATTTGGTTGGGTAGAAAATTTATCCATAAGAGCCTACCAAAATCCAAGTTAATATTTATCATTACATCATAAAAAGAAACCTACAAAAAGTATGTCATTTTTATTGTGCAAATAATATGAAATGCCAAACAAATCAATATATTATAATAAAAGGTCATTGTAGCTGAGTTCCACTATACATGGTAAAAAATGAGAGAAAATTGGCAACCAAGTTTTGCCCTTACGACTAAAACTAGGTATTACACTAATAAATCAATGGGTGGTCTTCATCTTCATCTTCAAAGTGTAGATACTTCAGGTTTCGTAGGTCTCCCAAGTTTATACCTTCTAACCACAGCTCATTCTAAACACTATGGCTATAACCTAGTTTTGGAATAAATTATACTTAAAACTTCAAAATAAAATCCTAACTAAACTTACAAAATAAAGGTTAGTTGGAACACACATGCACATTGAGCAGTTATAATTAGTATAGTGGGGCTTGACACTAATGGTTATCAAATGTCCACCTGATGTAATGGGCTATGCTCAAAAGGTAGATAGCCTGCGAGCAAAATTGTTAGTTTAATTTATTATTGTTGAAGTCCTTTTTTTATTAAGTGCAACCCGTATGAAAATATCATTAATTTAATAAACATCACCCTTAAGCATCCGATGAAACCCTAACTTCTAGTTTAAAACATTACATCACAAAATAAAAAATTAATACACCATAATAAAACAAAACACTAAGCCTAAGATCGATGGCCTATCAATCTAAAGTGTATGCAAAGGCTAGTGTAGTGAGACAAAGCTAGGCTTTAATGTTTGAATTAAAGCTTAAGAGCATAGCTCAATTTTTTATCTGTTGACCTTCATATATTCTACACAAGCCGATTCGAGCTTATAAGGTGAATTTGATCAACTTTGGATGCTCTAAAGCACAAATCAGAGCTGAGATGCGCCAAACATCGCCAAAATCAATCCAAATGACCTCCGATCAGAGCAGTTCTCCAACATTGAGAACATCAAAATTGGTCGAATTATGAATATTTCATAATCTAAAGATCAATCGATCAGCGATCAAGCTATCAATATGCTAATATGCATGTCGGTCGGAAAGACAATGTCCAAATGACCTCCGTTCTTAAAATTAATTATGTCGTTAGCTTCAAAATATCAAAAAATACTAAATGAGACTGTCCACTCTCAATTCATGAGTGCGTGCAAATGTCAAATGATCAGAAGTGACATCGCAAATCGATTGAAATACACTAGGCGTCACTAAAATCGGTCGAAATAATCTCGATTGGTGAGCGGACTTGCCATTGTGTTCAGAACATTGAAAATGATTAGAATATAAATATTGTATAACCTAATGATCAACAGATCAAGCGATCGAGTTGGCAACACGCCTACATGCATATCGAGGTCAGGAGAGCCGACTTAAACTAAACGACTTTCGTTCATAAAATTGATTGAGCTGTTAGCTTAAAAATGTCAAAATATATCAAATGAAACAGTTTGCACTTAATTCGGATAGGTCTGCATGAATATCAAGTGATTGGAAGCGGTGACGTGCAATTTTGAACTGAAATTAGCTCGATTTGACCCCGACTTGAATCAAATGGTCTCCGATCACAAAATGGATGCCGTTCGTCAAACATTGGAATACACACACACATACACACACACACATATATATATATATATATATATATATATATATATATATATATATATATATATATATATATATATATATATATATATATATATAAAGGTATGAAATCTTTTCGGTAAAATCATTTTAAGAGCAATTAAGTTCTTAAAAAATCAATTAAACCCATTTTGCCCTAAATCCCACTCAACCTACCACTCCGATCTCCACTTCAGTGCGTTGCACTCACGCTCCTTGCACAATTCTAAATTCATGATCGAAGCCTCCCACCATCATCGTCACATCGAACTCCTTGGCTCCTCTCGATGATCGGCTCTCCTCCATCCTGCAAACTTGTTCGACACCCAACCAAACACTTCGATCTCCTCCTTCAACCAGCTAACCTTCCTTCTTTCATGGATATTTCTTACCTAAATCGAAAAGAAGAAGGTTTCTTCTTCTTCCATTTCTCTCATCCAAGTCGCAAGGAAATTGTAAGCCTCTTCCTCCTCCCTCTATTTCCCTCTTCTTCCCTCTCCTTCCTCACTTATTCACCATTTCTAGTTCTCTCATTTCCTCCCAAATTGAAAACCTTTCCTTCTCCATTTCCCTTATTTCTTCCAATCCAAAACCTCTTTCCTTCATTTCCTGAAACCAAAATCCCCTTCTCCATTTCCTCATTTCTTCCCAAACGAATCCCCTTCACCATTTCCCTCATTTCTTCCCAAACCAAAAATCCCCCATCAATTTCCCTCATTTCTTCCCAAATCAAAAATCCCCCTTCTATTTCTCTCATTTCTTCCCAAACTGAAAATCCTTGTTCCCCATTTTCCCTCAATTTCACTTGGTCAAACTCCCTCCTTCCCTTATTCCCCTTTACCGAATCCACCCTTAGCTGACCTCCTTTCTTTTTACAAGCGAGGGTAGCTGAGAGGCAACTCCATCATCAGGCGGGTTCCTCTAGGTATACCTCCTTGCTTCCTCCTCTAATCAAGTGCACTGTCGCAGAATTACCCTTCCAATTTCCTTTGCCGTGGCCGGAGAGGAACACTATCATCAGACGGGTTCTTCTCTTGGTTTCCATCATCTCTCTCTCTGTCTCCCTCAAACTAAAAAACCATTTATGAGTGTTATGGTTTAGAATAATGGGCTTTAGTGAATGTGCAATAGATTTGGGTTTGAATGTGTAAAAGAGAAAATATTGTGTGTATGGATTGTATGCTATGTATTTCTTTGTAGGTTTGAAGGCCTCCTCATGCTCATCAGGGCATGACAAAATGAAAATCGGCCGAGGTGTTACAAAACACCAACCATCATGCTCATCAAGGCGTGACAGGAAGACCTCCAAATCTATTAGATGAGACCCCCTATGCCAAAATGCTGTTGAAATTTTGACTAAAATTATGGACTTAATAAATTAAAATGGAAATCATCTAAGCTTAAAACTAAATAAGAAATACATAATAAATACAACGATAAGCCTTAAATAAAAAAAATAGACGGGGAATACTTAAGGAAAGTTTGAAAGAGATAAAATACTTACTCGAAATGGAATTAGATTTTCTCCCCTCTCAGACTCCAAGGCAACATAACTTCTCAAATAAGTGGAATGAAATTAAAGACCCCCTCTTGGCCTTATTTATAGAGATTAGAGGGAGTAATGAAGGACCCACTCTTACAAAAAAAAAAAAACTCCTTAATAAAGTGAGTCTATTTTCTCATAATTCACTAAATATGAAGTCTTATGTGGAGTTAGAGATATTGGAGTTGATGTTTGTTTATATGAATAGAGCCTCTTATTGAATACTCAAAGTATTAAATTCACAAACAAGTGATCAAAAATAATTGAATAATTGAAAATTAAGCGTGATATCAAATGAGGTAAAAATCTCAATTGGACATTAAATCAAAGCATAATAGAGCCTCTTAGAATTAAATAATAAAGCCTCCTAGAATTAAGATATACTCCTCAAATATACTCAAATAAATTGAAGAAAATTAAAGAATTCATGAGAGCTTTTTCATGAGATTGAATGATTGCTAATAAGCATAAACAATGAACCCTTGGAAAATGTGTAAAATATATTCATTGCCTTATTAAATACTCAAATTAGATTAAGAAGAAATTGAGTATAGTTGGTGATGAATTTGAGAATTTCCATAAGTGAGAGTCTATTGAATATTCAAAGGCTAATCAACTTGGAATAAAAGAAAGTAATTCAATATTAATCCAAAAGATCTAATAAGATATTAGATCAATTTACAATGCCCTATACGCCACCAGATTCGTAGCATGTCGTACAAGCGAACATAAGGCGTTAATTAAGGCTTCAATTGAAACCTTGAATATATTATGAAGTAGGATTAAAACTCAAATTCAATGTTACAAAATTATGCAAGCAATCTTAAATACACCCGCATGGGCCCCACACTATACTAAATGTTTAGATTCAAGATTCAAGTGTTTGAGGATGTTGCTGGGTTGATTCGATTTAGTCTTCGGGTCCAAGTTAACAAAATCTAAAATCTATTATAAAATTTTAACTTAGTAAAATATATGAAAAGTTAATTCTATCATGTGGCAGTAGATCTGATCCTCTAATAGGAGCTAAACAGAGTTGGCAGGATCTAAAGTTTCTAAATATATTCAAATTAATCAATTAACTATCCCGATGATGGCTGTGTTGAATGGTGGTTTCAACCGAAAGAGATACTTCCATCAAATCAAATCAAGTATCAATCTAAAATTACTTAAATGAAATCTAATCATTAAAAGCTTAAAGCAAAACTCAATCTATCCACCTTCCATAATTGTTGACAAATCAAGAAAACTCGCTCATAAAATAGCCATAAATCAAAGTGTTCTATGTTTACTCTCAATCAATTTCCGGGATGTGGCCCATGTCCTACTCTATGCCCATAGATGATGCCGTAGCCCTGATGATCGGTGGTTTGGTTTCATTATATTACAATCATCGATGCCTATGCTCCCCAATGGCTTCGCCAGGAATTATAGGTATTGATAGGAAAAAAATCTATTTGTTAAGGTGGACTTAAGCTGCTCAGACAAACATCATCTATAAGAATTTCTTGGACATAACCCATGTGCTTGAGAGTCTGGGTCGACTACCTCCTCTGACTAAGTAGACTAGGAACCACAACAGCCCGGGATGACGGAACCATGGGATCTAGATTGGGCATGTCATCATTCCCTCAACCATCCTCTTTAAGCTAATAATGATGAATTTCATAAATTCTAAATTTAAATTTTAAAACTCCACATTGCTGCTATTATACGCTATATATTTAGTGATCTAATGACTAGCCTTAATCGAAAGTTCTCTCTATGAATTGGGAGGGGTAATTAACTATAGAGGCTTGCGCCTATAGGAAACCCGGAACTAGATCTAAAGTCTTTACAAAATGAGGATGAAATCTCTGGGTAGTGTCTTATCTACTATTCCATCGGCCTTCTGAAAATTACACTAACATTTAAAATCCCACTATCTTCATATTGTCGAGAGATCGGTGGCGAATTTTTGGAGCCCACAGATTTATGGCGACTCCTCTAGGGATATGATTCTCTTTCCATATTTGGCTAGTTATATACATGCTATAGTAGCAATAAAATATATGAAAATTTAAAATAAGAAATGATGATTTAAATGTGTGATAAATTCAAATTACTATTAAATGAGACTTTATGTTGAATGAATTGTTCTGTAGAGTATATCTTTATTATACTTTTATTTTGTTCTGTAGTACCTCTGCATTTTAAAAGTATGGGGTGAAATAACATTTACCGAATACTAATCCCCATCTTTCATTTTTGTAGAATGGATCTACGGAGCACTCCTTTCATTGTCCAGCTAGGGCGTGGTGCAAAAATCTGCTTAGCTAACGCCATCATCAACACAGGAGATGTTGGATCTACCATCTAATTTGGTACCTTGAATTTCCCAACTATTATTGCTGCAACTCCCGAAGTATCCACCCGTGATGCACTCGTCCGAGGTCATGCCAGAAGGCCTCAATTTAGTCAACTCAACAGCCAACTGCTATTAAGGTGTTCTCCATAAAACTTCGCTTTTAAAAGACTTGGGCAATCAAGCACCGTGATGAAAAGAATCAATGGAAAACTATTTCTTTAATGCTTCATGGTACAATTGTTTCACCGATTGAACCTTTCGCTAGAAAGCATGATCATGAAGTTTCCTCATCAAGAAGTAAATTAACCGTAAGCGAGAAGAAGAAGAAATGTTAAGTCGAGAGCTCAAGATATCTCATTCAAATGACTAGTGAACAAGCAATCGCCACCGTAAGTGAGTATTCCTACCCATAACAACTTTGACAATCTAAAGTGGGTTAAAAGAATAATCTACTCAGAGGAGATACTTCAAGAAATTTCCACCAAGTTTATTTCCAATAGCTTTAGTATTTTTGAATTACCCAAGAGCCGAAATTAAAGAATTTTTTTGTACACTTGATTTAAACCAATTAGTTGCTTCAAGATTATATATTTATCATCAATATAAATCTTAATTAAAATGACATTCATAATGATTAATGTGAATAATTTATTCTATGAATAAATAATTAGTTCATATTATACATGATTTGTTATCATCAAATCAAATAGTGAGATATACAAGATGTAGAGTTAACACACTTATACTCCATTAATCGGGGCTTGGCATCGATGTACTAAGCCCACTTATCCAAATGTGTTGTGCTTATTGAGGGCTCAAGAAAGCATCACTTGCAGCCATACTTGATAGGTTTAAATATAATATAGTAACCCCTTTTATTAAGCGTAACTCTTGCAAAAATAGCACTAGTTTAATAAACATCACCCTAACATCCAATCTATAAGCATACATCCCTAATATCCAATCTAAAATAATACATCACAAAGAAAAAATTCAATGCATCACCAAGCACTAGCTATACCTAAGTTTAGGATCGATGATCTATTAATCAAATATGTATGCAAAGGCTAGTGTGTAAGGAAAACCTAAGCTTTAATATTTAATTTGTAACTTACGTACAAAGTGTAATTTATTAGTATTGAATGATTTTTAGCTAAGTGATTAATGGATTAAGCATGCATTTTAAATTGTAATTTTAAATTATATTTGAGTTGAGTTTAACCTCTTAAAGTGTATAAAGAATAGAGCCCACTCGAGCTAAGAATCACTCTTCTTTACACCCTATTCTTAGCAGAGTTTAATAAAAATGGATTTTACATATTTTAGTTTATTTGATTAATAGTGCTAAATTATATAAAAAAGAGAAGACGATGTCTAGAAAGAAAGAGTGAACCTAATAAGTTAACTTCCACCAATGTTCCCTGAGAAGCTTTTTAATTCGTCACCTTCTTGTAAAGATAATGGCTGATCAACTCCTCGTCACTGGGACAAAACCTGAAACCTGGAGGCAGACTGGACTCTACTTCACTTAATCCCCTATATCTTATGTGGAGAGAGAGAGAGAGAGAGAGAGAGAGAGTGGGAGAGAGAGAGAGAAAGAGAGAGAAGGAGAGAGAATGAGAGAGGGAGGAGGGAGCGAGGGAGGGAGAAGTTGATGAAAGAATAGAGGAAGCTATGAGAATTGAGAACTTAAGTCGAGGAATCATAGCTGCAAAAGCTGTTTCTGACCCGTCTGAAAGGAGAGAGCTTTAATATGGGTATATATCGGGGAGAAAAGCCAATAAAGTTGTCTGGTTAGTGTTCAACATTTTTTCAAAATAATAATAATAATAATAATAATAAATAAATAAAATAAGATAAAATAAAATAATGTTCCGAATCGCTGAAAAGAAGCAGGCTGAGCTCTTTCGGTTTTTTGTTGATGAAAACGCATAAAAAGAATGTTTTTTGGGTAATCATAATTTTATTTTTAACTTATTTTGAGAGCGAAAATGGAAAATTAAAATTTATTGTTATCTAAAACATATAATCTTTCTACCGTTTGTTTGGTTTATTTTAGAGTAAAAGTAATGTAAAATGAATGTAAATTAATATTTAAGTGTTTCATTAGATTACTTTGTAAAAGTAAATAAAATATTAGAGAGTTTCAAATACACTAAATTGGTCATTTCCCGTGTATTAGGAATTCAGCTGAATCCGGTGGAAAAACAAATACCTCGCGGGACTAAGCATCGCACGAAACCTTAGGACGCCCAACCATGATTCTCTTGATCCGCCATGCTTCTTTTGCTTCTCCACCGCTCTCATGCCATTTGGAATCAGAGGTAAGTTTTTCACATGAGTCTTCTTGTCACCGATCCTAACTTCTTCTTCTTCGACTTGCACATTCCTTCCCCCATTTGCATCCTAACGAATTTCTTATTTGCTATAGTGTGAGGAGGTTCAATTATCTCTTCGCATCACAGTAGGTAAGTTCTTCACATCGCAGGAGTCTTCTTGTAGTTTTTTTTTGTGATTATGTGGATTTTTTGGTTGGATGGCTATGATGTTTTCATCTCTTAGTTTGGTTGCAATTGGTTTGTTTGCAACCCTTCTTGGATGTTGGATGCATCCATATTTTGTTGTCCCTATTTCTAAGTCTATGATGAAAATTAGCTGATCTTAGACTTTTATCCAATTTTAAGTAGAACCAAAACCTTAACATAATTTTTGGATTTGTTGACCTAGAGCCAAATTAATATGTTTTTTTTTCTTGCTTTTTCTTATTGAGTAAGAGCACTTATTTGGTTGCTTATTTTCATTTTATTATTGTGTTATCTATTTTCATTTTATTATTGTGATGTCTTTCTTTATCATCCCTTAGTTGAGTATCTAGGTTTTAGATTAACCTTACAAGTTGCAAGGTGAAGATCCTCTTGTTTGGTGCTATTCCCTTGGAATAAAGTTCAATTTTTTGTTGACTAGTCGAAGTTCTCTCTTGGCTCTCTTCAAGATTGCCTACATTTTTTTTTTTCAAGTTTTTATTTCTTCCTTTTATGTACTCTTAGATTTTGGGTATTAATCTCTTTAGATTTTATTATAGCTCCCTTGAGCATTAGTATAGAGATTATCCCTTAAAGAACTTTGTACCTTATTTTTTTTTATAGAGCAATAAAATTTTTAGGTTTGCCAAAATATACAAAATAAAAAAATAAATCTAATCTCTAAACTTTAATACCTAAACAAAATATTTTTGTAAATTAGGGTTGTACTTATGAGTATTACATGATTAATCCTTAATGATTTATTACTGACCAAGACTATTTTATAGCTAAGTCAACACCTCAAAGAAGCTTTCATTAATTCTATTCTAACCCATCCATAATATATAAATCATGAAGAAAGTTTTTTATTTCAAAATAAATATATTTTAATCTTTTTTTAAACAAAATAGCAAAATTTTATTTTATAAGTGATTTTTATTTTAATATATATTAAAATTTCAATTTAATAATTCAATTAGTGAAATAAAATTCTACAATTACTTTACATATACAAGAAAGTATTCATAATCGAGATATTTACTTTACTTTAAATTTACTCAATAAAACAGAAAAAAATAATTTTCATGTATTTACTTTACACACAACCAAACAACCATAAAATATTCAAAATTCACTGAATTTACTTTACATTGCATTTCTGGTACACTGCATTCATTTTTTAGCCAACCAAATAGCCCCTAAATTTAAACAACTAAATGATATCAAGAAGAAGGTAGAAGATGGACAGTGTCACAAGTATGCTTCAAATCATTTGGCTATTTATAGAAGAAAACCAATAAAATATATTTTTAGGTAATTAAAATTTTAATTTAACTTATTTTTATTTTAAAACAAGTTTTCTAAATTTAAACAACCAAGTGACTATAAGACAAAAGTTGGTTAAGGTTATAAGTAACCTTCAAATAGGACCCCACCAATTCAAGTTGTGAAACCAAGACATTGGAGTTATTTATCATGTTTAAATTTTATAATTGTCATCAAGTCGGTAATAGACTCACAACCTAATATAATTGGCTAGATTGATTCAATATTTATTTCTCTTTGTAATTATTGGCATAAATTTTTTTAATTATTCTATTTATTTTTTAAGTTCAGATAAATTTTATTGCTGTAATAAAAGATGAACAACTCTTAAAAAACACTATGATTAAAGAAATTGTAGTTATATTTCTTACAACATAGATCAATATTTTCAAAGAACATACAGGACAATGAAAAAGATACTATTGATATGTTGTGGACTTGACTTTGTTCATTCTTGCGAATTCATTCACAACCCTAAATGGAAACAAATAAGCACATGAATCCTTCCAAAATCTATGAAGGTTTTAGCCAAGTAAACAAGCATAAGGGTTTTGAGCATGTGGATTGATTCAAACTGAACTTTAGAGGGAAGCTTTAAGGAAGTTGAAGAATTTAGTCATGTACGAAGAATATTAAATTTCAACTAAAAGGATGAAAAGAAAGAGGATTAAATACATGGGATGAATTTCAAATATTGAATTCTTGAAGTTATTGTTTAAATGAAGATGAAAATCAACCAAGACGTGAAAAAGTTAAAGGATTCAATCATTGCAAAGCAAACATCAATTCAAAAATTCAAATAATTTATTGCATGTAATTTCATTTTTGGTTAGTTTTACTTTATTTTATTTTCTACATTATGAAGTAATATTATAAATATATTTTAACCTCATGTAATAGAAGGAAATTCAATGAGCATTTATTTGCATCCCTCTTAAGGTGATTGCTTAGTGGATCTTAGCTAGGTATGCTATATTAGAGAACTAGGTGACTGTTCTAGAAAAATAATATTTGAAACCATGGCTTAAATTTCTCTTCCTTTGGTGTTCATAGTGCTATCTCCCTTCACACTACCACACACCCTCATAATCAAATATATCTTTAAATCAAAAAAATATATATATATATATATATATATATATATATATATATATATATATATATATATATATATATATATATATATATATATATATATATATATATAGCTTTACATTTTAATTTTAAAACATCAAAATATCTAAAATAGTTAAATAATAATTAAATTTAATTATTTTTTTATTTTTGAGGAAAATGATGAAATCCAACGTGAGGTTCATTTCCATACAAAATAGACATTTTTCAGAGGTTTAGGACTTGCTCAAGTTTATGTTCTGGAAGCATTGATGGGATCTCACTAGGTTGAATATTGGTGGGGTTGATGACAGAACCATGTCTCCAAGAAATGAAATGTGATGCATGACTACGACAAAAAAAAAAAAAAAGCAAAATAGAGGAAGGGGGCATCAGCTCAAAAATTTTATCTCAAGATTCTTATGAATTTTCTAAGAAATTAATCTCTTGATTCAAGTGGCAAATCTATTAGAAATCTTGATGGATTTAGCCCTCAATGAAGCTGTCAGAATATTCATTAATTTTTTTCAATAGCTGCAAAAGCTGTTTCTGACCCGTATGAAAGGAGAGAGCTTTAATATGGGTTTATATAGGTGGAGAAAAGCCAGTAAAGTTGTCTGGTTAGTGTTCAACATTTTTTCAAAAAAAAAAATAATAATAATAATAAATAAATAAAATAACATAAAATAAAATAAAATGTTCCAAATCGCTGAAAAGAAGCTGAGTTGGTTTTTTATTGATTGATGAAAACGCATAAAAGAATATTTTTGGGTAATCATAATTTTATTTTAACTTATTTTGAGAGCGAAAATGGAAAATTAAAATTAATTGTTATCTAAAACATATATTATTTCTACTGTTTGTTTGGTTTATTTTTACTCATTTGATTTATTTTCAGAGTAAAGTAATGTAAATGAAGGTAAATTAATATTTAAGTGTTTGATTATATTATTTTGTAAAAGTAAAGTAAAATATTAGAGAGTTTCAAATACACTAAATTGGTCATTTCCCTTGTGTTAGGAATTCGGCGAAGGAGAAAACAAATACCTGGCATCTCACCTAAACCTTAGACGAAATAATTGTGGCGATTCTTTGCTTCGCTGACGCCGCTTGCTTCTTTGCTTCGTCACCTCATGCCATTTTAATCAGGTAAGTTTTAGCATAAGAGTCTTCTTGTTGATTCTCACTTCTTCTTCTTCGACTTGCACATTCCTTCCCCATTTATGATCTAATTTCTTTATTTGCTACAGAGGAGGTTCAACTATCTCTCTCTTCAATGCACTGTAAGTTCTTCACATAGCAGGAGTCTTCTTTTAGTTTTTTTTTGTGATTATGTGGATTTTTTGGTTGGCATGGCTATGATGTTTTCATCTCTTAGTTTTGTTGCATTTGGTTTGTTTGCAACCCTTCTTGGATGTTGGATGCATATATATTTTGTTGTCCATATTTTATATGTCTATGATGAAAATTGGCTGATCTTAGACTTTTATCCTATTTTAAGCTAAACTTAAACCTTAACAAAATTTATGGATTTTTTGACCCGGAGCCAAATTAATATGTTTTTTTTTTCTTGGTTTTTCTTATTGAGTAAGAGCACTTGTTTGGTTGCTTATTTTCATTTTATTATTGTTATGTCTTTCTTTAACATCCCATAATTGACTATCCAGGTTTTAGATTAACCTTACAAGGTGAAGATTCTCTTGCTCTTGGTGCTATTCCCTTGGATTAAAGTTCAATTTTTTGTTTACTAGTTTAAGTTCTCTCTGGCTCTCTTGAAGATTGCATGCATTTTTTTTTTTAGGTTTTAAGTTTTTATTTCTTCCTTTATGTACTCTTAGTTTTTCGATTAATCTCTTTAGGTTTTATTATAGCTACCTTGAGCATTAGTATAGAGATGATTGAAACCCAACACATAATTTAAACAATACATAGTAAAAATGATTTTCTAAAAATGTTGGGCTTTGTATGTTTAAAATTGATATTTATTTTTATTTGAGTTAACAATTCATTATAATCCAACTTAAACATCCCAACAACATAAGACTATGGAACAACTAGGAGGTTGGGACCTACACCAATACCAAAAGGAGAAACAAGTACACTCAAGACCTAAGACTAAAAATGCTTCATCATATGTTGGAAGCTCGGCCTATTCCAACGAAGAGAAAATAGGATATATTGGCACACTCTACTAATGAATGTGAACCTATCTTAACTCTTCTAGACTTATAATGGGCTAATACTACCTACAATTTAAAATTGTGTGATCAAGCCTTATGTAGTACAAGATGGCTATGTCTTTATTCATTATGAAAGGAATCTAAAATCCTAGACTCACTCTCTAAATTCTAAGATCATGATTGACATGAAAAATTCTTTAACTAATGCAATAAAATTTCCATTTTATATATTTTAGACATAAATTTTATTGATAAGGCTTGGGTATATAAATATGCCTACATGTATGTTAAAATAAGATTATCGGCCAAATTAGCAAGAGAGGTGAACCTCACCCAAAGGTGGCTATCCTTAATGGACACACTATCCTGCTATGTGCAATGGGTAAAGACCCTCATTTCAAGTAATAAAGTACAAGATGAATTATGATTACATAACACAACCTGGAGTTCCAAATTATTATTATTATTGTTTATGTGTAAGGCCTTAAGGTGAGGTTATGAGTTACATTAACTTTTAATTTAAGTTGATTAATTTGGTTGGGGTAGAAAATTTATCCATAAGAGTCTACCAAAATCCAAGCAAATATTTATCATTACATCATAAAAAGAAACCTACAAAAGTATGCCATTTTTATTGTGCAAATAATATAAAATGCCAAACAAATCAAAATATTATAATAAAAGGTCATTGTAGAGTTCCACTATACATGCTAAAAATGAGAAAAATTATAAAAAAGAGAAGACTAGGACCACCATTTAAAGAGCAAAGAGTGAACATAACTTACCAGGTAACTCCCAAGCATGCCTCTAGTGTGTGTAAATCAATCACCAATGTTCCCTCAAGTGTTCACTTAATCCCCTATATCTTATGTGAGAGAGAGAGAGAGAGAGAGAGAGAGAGAGAGAGAGAAGAGGAGAGAGAATGAGAGAGGGAGGAGGGAGCTAGGGAGGGAGAAGTTGATGAAAGAATAGAGGAAGCAGTGAGAAATGAGAATTGAGAACATAAGTCGAGGAATCTAGACGGCTTAATTTTTAAATTAGCCCTAATTAATAATGTCATTAGCTAATTAGCCGGCTTAAAAAAAAAAAAAGTTAAATAGCAAGTCCGATCTGGCTACCGGCCAAATACGCTAGTCATTGATCAACGATGCAGATAAATAATTTTTTTAAAAAAATCAAATTAATCAATTTATTTTTGATGTCGATCAATTACTACATCTAAGTTTGACTAATCTCTAACCAGCTTTAAGTGATATATAAGTTTTGAAAGTTATTAATAAATTTCGCTTTTTTGTCATAATACAAGGATTGTTGAATACATATAATTCCTTGGTAAATATCAAGATCAATATATTCTATATATAAATTGAGCTTTAATGGGTTTACTTATTCTTGAAAATAATCGCTCTTTTCTTATATTTGAAGATGTTATTTTACACTTGTAACATTTACTTTCTCAAAACACATTAAAATTTGTAATGTAAATTTTGACTCTAGATGCATTTTCATTTGACTATTTACTATAATAAATACATATATGACAAATAGTTTTTAAATACATACATCGCAACTTCAAAATTTATATATACGCAAAAACTGCGGCTACCCAGGCAAGATTCGTCAAAACCTGTCAACATGAAAGTTGTAGGATTTTTATTACCTTTCCAACGATACCAACCATAAACTGAAGACATCGATGAGCTGATGGCCAAAAACGAGTTATTAATTTGATTTTTTAAAAAAATTATTTATATAAAGAGCCACATGATCGTACTCTATGCCACACCCGACCATGAATTATTTTAAATTTTTTTAACTAATAATTAGCTAATTATGTTATTACTTAGGACTAATTTAAAAATTAAGTCGATTCTAGACATAGCTGCAAAAGCTGTTTCTGACCCGTATGAAAGGAGAGAGCTTTAATATGGGTATATATAAGTGGAGAAAAGCCAATAAAGTTGACTGGTGTTCAACATTTTTTCAAAAAAAAAATAAAATAATAATAAATAATAATAATAATAATAATAATAATAATAATAATAATATATACATAAAATAAGATAAAATAAAATAGTGTTTTCCGAATCGCTGAAAAGAAGTAGGCTGAGCTCTTTTGGTTTATTATTGATGAAAACGCATACAAATAATATTTTTTGGGTAATCATAATTTTATTTTTAACTTATTTTGAGAGCAAAAATGGAAAATTAAAATTTATTGTTATCTAAAACATATATTCTTTCTACTGTTTGTTTGGTTTATTTTTAGAGTAAAGTAATGTAAATGAAGGTAAATTAATATTTAAGTGTTTGATTAGATTACTTTGTAAAGTAAAGTAAAATGTTAGAGAGTTTCACATACACTAAATAGGTCATTTCCGGTGTATTAGGAATTCGGCCGAATCCGTGGGAAAAATAAATACCTCGCAGAACTAGGCATCTCATGAAATCTTAGGACGTAGCCGACCCGTGCAATTCTTCCCTTCTCGTCGATAGTCGCTTTTGATTCTTTGCTTCTCGTCGCCGCTCGCAAGCCATTTGGCACTGTTGCTAAGTTTTTCACATACAAGAGTCTTCTTGTCAGCCGATTCTCACTTCTTCTTCAACTTGCATATTCCTTCCCCTATTTGCATCTCTAACCAATTTCTCTACAAGTGTGAAGAGGTTCAATTATCTCTTCACACTGTAGATAAGTTCTTCACATCACAAGAGTCTTCTTGTAGTTTTTTTTTGTGATTATGTGGATTTTTTTGGTTGGGAAGGCTATGATGTTTTCATCTCTTAGTTTGGTTGCATTTGTTTGTTTACAACCCTTCTTGGATGTTGGATGCATACATATTTTGTTGTCCCTATTTTCTAAGTCTATGATGAAAATTGGCTGATCTTAGACTTTTATCCTATTTTAAGCTAAACCTAAACCTTAACATAATTTTTTGATTTATTGTCCGGGAGCCAAATTAATATGTTTTTTTCTTGCTTTTTGTTATTGAGTAAGAGAACTTGTTTGGATGCTTACTTTCATTTTATTATTGTATTTCTATTTTCATTTTATTATTGTGATGTCTTTCTTTATCATCCCTTAGTTGACTATCCAGGTTTTAGATTAACCTTACAAGGTGAAGAATCTCTTCCTCTTGGTGCTATTCCCTTGGATTAAAGTTGAATTTTTTGTTGACTAGTTGAAGTTCTCTCTTGGCTCTCTTGAAGATTGCTTGCATTTTTTTTTTTTTTAGGTTTTTAAGTTTTTATTTCTTCCTTTCATGTACTCTTAGTTTTTGGGGACTAATCTTTTTAGGTTTTATTATAGCTCCCTTGAGCATTAGTACCGAGTTTATCCCTTAAAGAACTTTGTACCTTATTTTTTTTGTAGAGCAGTAAAATTTTTAGGCTTGCCAAAAAATTATAAATTAAAAATAAATCTAAACTCTAAACTCTAATACCTAAATAAAGTGTTTTTGTAAATTAGGGCAATACTTGTGAGTATTACATGATTAATCCTCAATGATTTATTATTGACGAAGACTATTTCATTGTTAACTCAACACCTCAAAGAAGCTTTCATTATTTCTATTCTAACCCATCTGTAATATATAAATCATGAAGAAAGTTTTCTATTTCAAAATAAATATATTTTAATCTTTTTTTAAACAAAATAACAAATTTTTATTTTATAAGTGATTTTTATTTTAATATATATTTAAATTTTCAATTTAATAATTCAATTAGTGAAATCAAATTCTACAATTACTTTACATATACAAGAAAGTATTCAAAATCGAGATATTTACTTTACTTTACATTTACTCAACAAAATAAAAAAATAATTTTCTTGTATTTACATTACACACAATCAAATAACCATAATGTATTCAGAATTCACTGAATTTACTTTATACTGTATTTCTTTTACAATGCATTCATTTTTCAACCAACCAAATAGCCCCTAAATTTAAACAACTAAATGATATCAAGAACAAGGTAGAAGATGGATAGGGTCATAAGTAAGCTTCAAATCACATATTTATAGAAGAAAACCAATAAAAAAATATTTTTAGGTAATTAAAATTTAATTTAACTTATTTTAATTTTAAAACAAGTTTTCTAAATTTAAATAACTAAGTGACTGTAAGAACAAGACAAAAGTTGGTTAAGGTTATAAGTAACCTTCAAATAGGTAGAAAGTTGACCCCACCAATTCAAGTTTTCTTCTGTAATACAAAGCCTGTGAAGACATTGGAGTTATTTAGCATGTTTAAATTTTATACTTGTCATCAAAAGTTGGTAATAGACTCACAACCTAATATAACTGGCTAGATAGATTCAATATTTATTTCTCTTTGTAATTATTGGCATAAATTTTTTTAATTACTGTATTTATTTTTTAAGTTCAGATAAATTTTATTGATGTAATAAAAGATGAACAACTCTTACAAAACACTATGACTAAAGAAATTGTAGTTATATTTCTTGCAACATAGATTAATATTTTCAAAGAACTTACAGGACAATGAAAAAGATACTACTGATATGTTGTGGACTTGACTTTGTTCATTCTTACCCGAATTCATTCAGATAACCGTAAATGGAAACAAATAAGCACATGAATGCTTCCAAAATCTATGAAGGTTCTAGCTAAGTAAACAAGCATAAAGGTTTTGAGCATGTGGATTGATTCAAACTTTGAACTTTGAGGGAAGCTTTAAGGAAGTTGAAGAATTTAGTCATGTATGAAGAATATTAAATTTCAACTAAAAGGATGAAAAGAAAGAGGATTAAATACATGGGATGAATTTCAAATATTGAATTCTTGAAGTTATTGTATAATGAAGATGAAATTCAACCAAGACGTGAAATAGTGAAAGTATTCAATCATTGCAAGAATTTAACAATAATTAAACATCGATTCAAAATTCAAATAATTTATTTACTGTAATTTCATTTTGGGTTAGTTTTACTGCTTTTATTTTCTACATTATGAAGTAATATTATAAATATAGTATAACCTCATGTAATAGATTGAAGAAGGAAATTCAATGAGTTCTTTGCATCCCTCTTAAGGTGATTGCTTAGTGGTTCTTAGCTTAGGTATGGTTTGGTGGCTATCATATTAGAGAACTAGGTGGCTCTTCTAGAAAAATAATATTTGAAACCATGGCTTAAATTTCTCTTCCTTTGGTGTTCATAGTGCTATCTCCCTTCACCCTACCCTCCACACAACCTCATAATCTTTATAAATATATCTAAATTAATCAAATAACTCATATATATATATATATATATATATATATATATATATATATATATATATATATATATATATATATATATATATATATATATATATATATATATATATATATATCTTTACATTTTAGTTTTAAAACATGAAAATATCTAAAATAGTAAAATAATAATTAAATTTAATTATTTTTTATTTTTGAGGGAAATGAAGAAATCCATCGTGAGGTTCTTTGCCACACAAAATAGACATTCTTTAGAGTTTTATGACTTGCTCAAGCTTATGTTCTGAGGAGTGGAAGCATTGATGGGATCTCACTAGGTTGAATATTGGTGAGGGTTGACTACAGAACCATTATGTGATGCATGACTACAGCAAAAAAAGAAAAAAAAAAGCAAAATAGAAGAAGAATCAGCTCAAAAATGTTATCTTTGGATTCTTATGAATTTTCTAAGAAATTAATCACTTGATTCAAGTGGCAAATCTATTAGAAATCTTGATGGATTTAGCCCTCAATGAAGCTCTCAGAATATTCAATAAAATTTTCCAATAGTGAGCCCAATCACTTAAATTATATAAGCCAAATCAACTATCAAATCCATGCAATGATTTTAAGAGACTATGATTTCTTGCATTTTGTTGAACATTCTGAATTGATAAATGTTGATAAGCTTAATTTTTTGATAATTGATAAATTCTTAATTTGTTGAACAAGGTCAAGTCCACACTATATGAGTAGTCCCTTCTGTCATTTTTTAATAATCTTTAAGCTCCTCTAGAAATATTAATCCATGTTGCAGGAAACATAACTACAATTTTTTTCATTTAAGAATTTTGTAAGAGTTGTCCATCTTTTAAAATTTATCTGAACTCAAAAAAATTAAAAAAATTATACTAATTACAAAGAGAAAAATAAATAATGAATCAACCTCCCAATTATATTAGGTTCCTTCCTTGCCAACTATCAGATCAAAAGTAGAAAATATAATAACTTGAAATGGTCAGCTTTTTACCTATTTGATAGTTACTTGTAACATTGCCCAATTCTTGTCTTCCTCTTAGGATTACTTAGTTGTTTATATTTACAAAACTTATATTTAAATAAAAATAAGATAAAATAAAATTATAATTACCTAAAAATTAAATTTTTTTATGATTATTCTGTCGTCAAATTGCCAAATGATTTGAAGGTTACTTATGACCATGTCAATCTTCTCTCTTCTTCTTGGTATCATTTAGTTATTTAAATTTAGAAAGAATTGTAGTTGAAAGCTAAGGTTTTAAATCAAAAGTTTTTTCAAAATTTGTATGTGTTTTGTATGTGAGTTTGCCATTAAATTCTGAAAGTCAAAAAAATATATATATATATATATATATATATATATATATATATATATATATATATATATATATATATATATACAATAAATTTTCTTTTTTAATTTTCACTCATAAAAGAAGTTAAAAATAAAATTATGATTTAATAATAATTCCTTTTTATGAGTTTTCACCAACAAACAACCATATGAGATCAGCATTCCCCCCTCCTCGCTGGCTCCTTCTCTCTCTCTCTCTCTCTCTCTCTCTCTATCTCTCCTCTCTACATAAGAGATGTGATTAAGAGATGTACAGTCCACTCTTTGCCTCCTTTCTCTTTCTATCCCATGGATGACGTGTTGATCTGCCTTTATCTTCACAACAAGGTGGCGAATGAAAAAGCTTCTCTGAGAACATTGGTGGAAGTTGATTTGCGCACACTTGAGCCATGGGAGCTACCTTGTAAGTTTTGTCCTTTCTGTGAATCTTCTTACTCAAATCGATGATCCTAATCTCTATCATCTTCTCTCATTTTCTTTAATTTTAAATTCTTTTTTTCTCTTTCTACTTCTCTTTCTACTTCTCTCTAAAATTAAATTTCTTCTATATTATATTTGAGTTCCAACATTTAAACTTTTAAGAAAATTACGTGCTTATTTAAAGTATGCCAAGACCAAACTTTTTCCTAACAATGCTTTATATGAAGTGCTTTTATATTTTCTTTCATTATATTTAAAATAATTTCACAAAACAAAGAGATGATAGAAACCCAACACATAATTTAAATAATAAAAAATGAATATGATTTTATAAAATGCTGGGCTTTGTATGTTTAAAATTGAGATTTATTTTTATTTGAGTTAACAATTCATTATAATCCAACTTAAACATCCCAACAACATAAGACTATGGAACGACTAGGAGGTTAGGACCTACACTAATACCAAAGGAGAAACAAGTATACTCAAGACCTAAGACTAAAAATGTTTCATCATATGTGGAAGTTCTCTATTCCAACTAAGAGAAAATAGGATATGGCACACTCCTACTAATGAATGTGAACCTATGTTAACTCTTCTAGACTTATAATCCCGATGGGTTATTAGCTAATACTACCTACAATTTAAAATCGTGATCAAGCCTTATGTATGTAGTACAAGATGGCTATGTCTTTATTCATTATGAAAGGAATCTAAAACCTAGACTCACTCTCTAAATTCTAGGATCATGATTGACATGAAAAATTCTTTTAACTAATGCAATTTCCATTTTATATATTTTAGACACGCAAATTTTATTTATAAGGCTTGGGTATATAAATATGCCTACATGTCTTAAAATAACATATCAAATAAATTAGCAAGAGAGGTGAACCTCACCCAAAGGTGGCTATCCTTAATGGACACACTATCCCTTATGTGCAATGGGTAAAGACCCTCATTTCAAGTAATAAAGTACAAGATGAATTATGATTACATAACACAACCGAGTTCCAAATTATTATTATTATTGTTTATGTCTAAGGCCTTAAGGTTATGAGGTTACATTAATTTTAATTTAAGTTGATTAATTTGGTTGGGGTAGAAAATTTATCCATAAGAGCCTACCAAAATCAAAGCTAATATTTATCATTACATCATAAGAAGAAACATATGAAAAAAGTATGCCATTTTTATTGTGCTAATAATATTAAATCCCAAACAAATCAAAATATTATAATAAAAGGTCATTGTAGCTGAGTTCCACTATACACGCTAAAAAATGAGAGAAAATTGGCAACCAAGTTTTGCCCCTTATACACCTAAAACTAGGTATTACAATAATAAATCAATGGGTGATCTTCATCTTCATCTTCAAAGCGTAGATACTCTAGGCCTCATAGGTCTCCCAAGTTTATACCTTATAACCATAGCTCATTCTAAACCCTATGGCTATAACCTAGTTTTAGAATAAATTATACTTAAAACTTCAAAATAAAATCCTAACTAACTAAAATAAATAGTTGGAACACACATGCACATTGAGCTATAATTCATATAGTGGGGCTTGACACTAATGGTTATCTAAGTCCACCTGTGTAATAGGCTATGCTCAAAAGGTAGATAGCACCTGGGAGCAAAATTGTTAGTTTTATTTAGTATTGTTGAAGTCCTTTTTTTTTTATTAAGTGCAACCCCTTATGAAAATATCATTAATTTAATAAACATCACCCTTAACATCTAGTCTATGAACATACACCCTAACTTCTAGTTTAAAACTTTACATCACAAAATATAAAATTAATACACCATAACAAAACACCGATTTAACTACTAAGATCGATTTATCAATCTAAAGTGTATGCAAAGGCTAGTGTAGTGACAATGTGAGGATTTAATGTTTGAATTAAAGCTTAAGAGTATAGCTCAATTTTTTATTTGTTGACCTTTACATATGCTACACAACCTGAATCTAGCTTATAAGGTGAATTTGATCGACTTCGGATGCTCAAGAGCACAAATTAGAGCTGAGATGCGCCAAACATCACCAAATTTAGTAAAAATGACCTCCGATCAATGAATAGACTTTGCCAATGCATTCAGAACATTGAAATTGGTTGAATTATAAATATTGCATAATCTAAAGATCAACCGATCGATCGAGCTATCAATGTGCTAACATGCATATCGAGTCGAAGTTGTTGACGATGTCCAAATGACCTTCGCTCATAAAATTAATTGTGTTATTCAAATATCGAAAACTACCAAATGAGATTGTCCACTCTCACTCAATTCGCAAAATGTTGAATGATCGAAAGTGACAACACACAAATAAAAATATACCTGACGTTGCTAAAATCAATCAAAATGATCTTTGATTGGTAAACGGACTTCGACATTGTGTTCAGAACATTGAAAATGGTTAGAATATAAATATTGTACAATCTAATGATCAACCGATCAGTTTATCGAAGTCCAACGCCTACACGCATATCGAGGTCGAGGCACCGAAACCAAATGACCTCTCGTCGAACTTGATTATGCCATTAGCTTTGAAACGTCAAAATCTATCAAGTGAAATTGTTCGCACTCAATTCGAGCAAGTCTGCGTGAATATCAAGTGATTGGAAGCGGTGACGCATAATTTTGAATTGAAATTGGCTCGATTTGATGCTGACTTGAATCAAATGCTCTTCGATCATAAAACAGACTGCACCGTTGCGCCCGGAACATCGGAATAACTTATGATATATATTAATTATGTGATTTTTCTGTATTAAGAGATTAAGTGTGATTAAGTTCTTAAAAGTCAATTAAACCCTTTATGCCTAAATCCAACTCAATCGCCTACCACTCCGATTCCCCTTCGCTGAAGTCCCAGACACTCATTCTTGCAAAATCTTAAATAATCAAGCCTCCCACCATCACTCATCCCGATCGAACTCCTTCCTCTTGATTGAACGCTTGTTTCTCAGATAATGCTCGCATTGTTCCTTCGACGCTTCCCAACCAACACTTCTCCTCCTTTCAACTCCTTCTAACTGTTCTCTTTATTTTTCCTCAAGCCTATTTTCTTCTAATTTCCTTATTTCTTCCGAATTTTCGAACCTTTCTCCTCTATTACCTCCAAACTGAATCTCCATTTCCTTGTTTTTCCTGAAATCACTTTTCTCCATTTCCTCATTTCTTCCCTAAACAAAATCTTCTATTTCCCTCATTTCTTCCCAAACCGAAAATCCCTCTCCTCCATTTTCTCTCAATTTCACTTGATCAAACTCCCTCCTTCCCATATTCCCCTTTACCGAATCCACCCTTAGCCGACCTCTTTTCTTTTTACAAGAAAAGGTATCTGAGAGGCAACTCCATCATCAGACGGGTTCCTCTCGATATACCTCCTCGCTTCCTCTTCTAATCAAGCGCAATGTCACTGAATTACCCTTCCAATTCCCTTAGGAGGAGGACCACCGTCATCAGGGGGGTTCTTCTTTTGGTTTCCAGCATCTCCCTCTTCGCCTCCCTCAGTCCAAAAAACCATTTATGAGTGTTATGGTTCAGAATAATGAGCTTTGGTGAATGTGCAAGATTTGGGTTTGAATGTATAAAAGAGAAAATATTATGTGTATGGGTTGTATGCTATGTGTTTTTTTGCCGGTTTGAAGGCCTCACATGCTCATCTGGCATAACAAGATGAAAATTGGCCGATGTGTTGCAAAACACAAACCGCCATGCTCTCGTGACGAAGGCCTCTAAATCTGCACCCCTATGTCAAAATATCCAAAATTTTGATCTGATTTAAGCAAATTAAAATGTAAAACATCTAAGCTTAAAATTAAATAAGAAATGCATAATAAATACAACGATAAGCATTAAATCAAAAAAATAGATGGGAATACTTAAGGAAAGTTTGAAATAGATAAAATACTTACTCAAAATGGAATTAGATTTTCCCTTCTCAGACTCAATACAACTTCAAACAAGTGGAATGAAATGAAAGACCCCATCTTGGCCTTATTTATAGAGATTAAAGAGAGTAATGAATGACCCATTCTTATAAAAAAAATAAGAAAAAAGACTCCTTAATAAAGTGAGTATGTTCTTGCAAAATTTTCAAACAAAAAAAGGAGGGAGAACTAAATAAGTTTTAATTGAGGGGTGGAGGGGTTAAATGTTAAATTTATAAAGGAATTCTAATGAAACTTGAAGTCTAGTCATTCACTAAATATGAAGTCTAATGTGGAGTTAGGGATATTGGAGTTGATGTTTGTTTATATCATAGAGCATCTTATTGAATACTCAAAGTATTAAATCCACAAACAAGTGCTCATAAAATAATTGAATAATTGAAAATTACCCACATCAAAACAAGATAAAAGCTCAATTGGATATTAAATCAAAGAATAATAGAGCCTCTTGAATTAAGATATACTATTCAAATATACTCAAATAAATTGAAGAAAAATTAAAAATTCATCGAGATTTTTCATGAGATCGAATGATTGCTAATAACCATAATCAATGAATCCTTGGAAAATGTTAAATATTGTCTTATTAGATCAAGAAGAAATTGAGTATACAGATGAATTTGAGAATTATCATAAACGAGAGTTTATTGAATATTTAAAGACTAATCAACTTGGAATAAAAGAAAGTAATTCAATATTAATCTCAAAGATCTAATAAGATATTAGATCTATTTACAACGCCTACACGCTACCAAATTGCAACATACGTCAAGCGCAACGTAAGGCATTAATTAAGCTTCAATTGAAACCTATGAAGTAAGATTAAAACTCATATTCAATGTTGCAAAATTATGCAAGCATTCTTAAATACACCCGCATAGGCCCCGATATTATTCAGAATGTTTAGATTCAAGATTCAAGTGTCTGAGGATGCTGCACGGGTTGATTCCCGATTTAGTCTTCTGACTTGGTCTAGGTTAACAAAATCTAAAAATCTATTATAAAAATTTTAACCTAGTGAAAACATGCTAATTCTCATGTGGCAATAGATCCGATCCTCTATTAGAGCTAAACATAGTTGATCTAAAGTTTCTAAATATATTCAAATTAATCAATTAATTATGATGGTGGTGATTTCAATAAGAGATACTTCCATCAAAATATAATTCTAATTTCAAATAAAATTAACTTAAATCAAGTATCAATCTAAAATTGCTTAAATGAAATCTAATCATTAAAAGCAAAACTCAATCTATCCACCATCCATAATTGTTTGTCTAAGTGACAATTTAAGAAAACTCTAGCTCACAAAGAGTTAATGTCAAATCAAGTATGCTATGTTCACTCTTAATAAATCTCATGCTACTAAAGATGTGGCTCGTGTCCTTGACTATGGCTGAAAGGCTACAGTGATGCGCTTATGACCGTAGTCCTCTAATCGAGTGGGCCGTAGGCTCTATTATATTATCACGCCAGCCAATAGCTCTTTCGCCAGAATCATAGAGTATACTTGATAGAGAAAAAAGCCCTCTAGTTAAAATGGACTAAGTCCTGCCTTAAGACATCAGTCTACAAGGATTTCTTGGATGACATAACTCATGTGTTGCTAATAAGGATTTTCTTGATTATACTATCTCCTTTGACTAAGTAGAGGGACCACGACAACCCCGGATGATGGAACCATGGGATCTAGATCGAACGCCAACATTCCCCAACCATACTCTTTAAGCTAATGATGAATTTCATAAATTCTAAATCTAAATTCTAAAACTCTACATTACTGCTACTATGCACTATGCATTTAACTATCTAACGACTAGCCTTAATCGAAAGTTCTCTCTAAATTGGGAGGGATTACCTATAGAGGCTTTTGCCTATAGGAAACCAAATAAGATCTAAAGTTCTAAAATGAGGATGAAATCTCGGATAGTGTCTTATCTACTATTCCATCCTTTTAAAAATTACACCATTATTTTAAATCGCACTCTTCATATTTAGAGATCGGCAAAATTTTAGAGCCCATGATTCTCAGACTGGATATGATTCTCTTTCCATCTTTGGCTAGTTATATACATGTTATAGTAGCAATAAAATATATGAAAATTCAAAACAAGAAATGGCAATTTAAATGTGTAATAAATTCAAATTAATATTATATGAGGCTTTATGTTGAATGAATTATTTTGTAGTATATCTTTATTATACTTTTATTTTGTTACGTGGTATCACTACATTTTGAAAGTATGGAATGAAATGAATTACCAACTACTAATCCCTATATTTAATTTTTTTGTAGAATGGATCTACTGAGCACTCTTTTCACTATCCATAGGGAGTGGTGCAAACATCTTAGCTAATGTCATCAACATAGAGATGTTGGAGCTACAATCCAATTTGGTAGCTTGAATTTCCCAACTATTATGGATGCAAGTACCCACCAGTGGTGCACTCATCCGAGGTCATGCCCAATTCCTCGCTTACTAAAGCTCCTACTTGTCATGCTCAATCAACTCAAATAACCACTATTAAGGAGTTCTCCTAGAGAACTTTAGTTTTAAAAGACTTGGTCAATCTAAAGCCCTGATGAAAAGAACAATCAATGGGAAAATTGTGTCTTTAATGCCTCATGGTACAATTACCGATTGAACCCTTACCTAGAAAGCATGATCATGAAGCTTCCTCATCAAGAAGCAAATTAACAAGAAGGAGAAGAAGAAGAAATGTTGAGCTAAGAGCCCAGATATATCCCATTCAAACCTAGTGAGCAAACAATCGCCACTGTAAGTGAGTATTCCTACCCATAACAACTTTGACAATCTAAAATGGGTTAAAAGGAATAGCTCTAATGGTGAGGAGATACTTTAAGAAATTTCCACCAAGTTTATTTCCAATAGCTTTAGTACGAATTACAAGAACCACGAAATTAAAGACTTTTTTCGCACACTTGATTTAAACCAATTAGTTGCTTCAAGATTATATATTTATCATCAATATAAATCTTAATTAAGAATAACATTCATAATGATTAATATGAATAATTTATTCGTAAATAAATAATTAGCTCTTATTATACATGATTTGATATCATCAAATCAAATAGAGATACACAAGATGTTAACACACTTATACTCCATACACTGAAGCATCACGGTACTAAGCCCACTTATCCAATGTGTGCTTATTGAGGGCTCAAGAAAGCATCACTTGCAACCAAACTTGATAGGTTTAAATATAATATAGTAACCCCTTTATTGAGCGTAACTCTTGCAAAAAAATAGCACTAGTTTAATAAACATCACCCTAACATCCAATCTATAAGCATACATCCCTAATATCCAATCTAAAATAATTCATCACAAAGAAAAAAAAATCAATGCATCACAACCAAGCAATAGCTATACCTAAGTTTAGGATCGATGATCTATTTAATCAAATATGTATGCAAAGGCTGTAAGGAAAAACTAGGCTTTAATATTTAATTTGTAAATTAAGTACAAAGTATAATTTATTAGTATTGAATGATTTTAGCTAAGTGGTTAATGGATTAAGCATGCATTTTAAATTGTAATTTTAAATTATATTTGAGTTGAGTTTAACCTCTTAAAGTGTATAAAGAATAATGAGCCCACTCAAGCTAAGAATCACTCTTTTTACACCTTATGAGAGTTTAATAAAAATGGATTCTACATATTTTAGTTTATTTGATTAATAGTTTGAATTTTAATTAAGTTTTAAGTCCGATTAAGTTCAAATGATTTGATAATCTTGTAAAATATACTTCTAAGTTAAGGAGATACTTTAAAAAATGATCCATGACATTTTGATATGATTAAAATTATTAAGCTTAATATTATATTAATGAAATAAGATAGAAAAATTCAAATTAATGCCAAAATGCCCACCCAAAAAAAAATATGTAATAATTTTTTGGAGTTACGAAACTTTAGACAAACATCCATAAAAATTTAAGATTAATTTGAATTTTCTTGAATTATTATTTAATTATTTGATTTGAAAAATATTTAAATTAAACTAGAGCTTATAAAATCATGAAATTTTACATGTATTAGGAATGAGCCCCGACATTCCTATAAAATTTTCATGTTTTAAAACTTAATTAGATTTTTTATAATTTATCTAATTTATTTAATTTTAACATAAATTATTTTAAATATTAAAAATTAGAACATTATATAAGTCCTCTAGAAATATTTTTTTTTTGGGGTTAGCCTCTTTAAGTAGCCTTGTAAATTGATTAAACATTCATATGGCATATTGTATTCAACATTGATGCTTAATATTCTTACAACTACTAATAATTTAGAGTGGTTTGAACCACCTTCTCACAATGGTCGATGCGATGCATTTAGTAAGTTATAAAACTTTTGAGCCTCTTGATTGGTGGTTCTACTTCCATTATTTCAGCTAACTAAGCTCTTGCTGCATCGATCATCATTTTTATATCTTTTGAGTCATATTTAGTTGACAAGGTATAGCTCATTGAAGCACTAGTGTTAGCATCGAGATATGACTCCTACTTATTATGTGTAGTCTAGAGCCATTAACTTGGTTGGAACCCCCTAGATATAAACCTAAATCTAACTTCATCTAATGTTAGGTAGGCTGACTCTTATGTCTCTCACATGGACATCAAAACTTTTCATCTGAAAGATAAACAAGAAGTTGAGATGCCAGTGCATAAAGTGCTCAACACCATTCAATAATTCGCTAGGATCCTTTTATATTGAAATGCAACTTGTTATACTTCTATGATCATTAATTGTAGATTTGAATAAATTAAGAAATGTCACTAAGAGATTATTTTGTTATATAAATTAAAGAATTAATTATAACCAAGTAATTAAGGCCCAAAATGATACAAGTGCCTAAGTGTTCAATTTTTCTTTTGTAAACATTTATATAATGTACTAAACTTAAAAGGTGCTCACATGCAACCATCCTTCTACAAGAAATCTTTAATTGTCCCACTAGATCTTAGACTAATTAAGAATCTTAGTTTGCATGATGATTCAAATCCAATGTGTTGGGCAAGATTGTGGGTGATTGGGAAGGGAGAGCATTGGAAAAGAGAATGGTGAATGCCATGAAAATAAGAGGGATGGTCGATGTGTAATTCAACACATAATTACTTTGATTGGGTTGTTGTGATTAATTTTCATTTGGGATTATAATGAAAGACAATCAATTTCATGAGCACAAGAGATATAGAGGACTATATGTGGAATCTAATAACATTTGCATTATTTTTACTTTTAAAAAGAAATTTATGTTTAAAACAATGTGATGATCAATATAGTTACAACTCTATATAATTTTAAATTTTTTCAAAAACTTCACTATTTTAGCTTATAACGCCTCATTATAATTTTTTTTTAAAGAATAATAATAGACATAGATAGTAATATTCATATATATATATATATATATATATTGCAAATTGTACATAATGAGAATGACAACACCTTAAAATTAATTACTTAAAAATATATCACACATAAATCTCAAATTAAGACTTCAACAAAAAATAACATTAGCATGAGTTGCCTTTTGATTAATCAAAAATATGAGAACAAGATCACTAAGATTGGTCCTCTTGTGTATAGATCAAACGTAAACATTATAGAAGAGTTTGGTGGGATGTCCAATGATATCTCCAAATAACATGTAAAATATTATATCTTAGTAACATTGACTAAAAACTATGGTCACTACAATTATTTTATCATTTTATGATAGCCCTAAATGATTTTAAAACAACATCTTCACCATCAAAATAAGTAACAAGTGATTGACAAGTGGTCACTTAGAAGATCACTATAAGCTTCATCAAAGAACCTCTACAACCAATAATAACTAGTTCACCAAACCGCTGGGTGAGTTCATAGCTTCCATTTAGCGACAACCACTGATCACTACACTAGAGTTTAAGGATTTTGTGTTATATCATCATGATTGTCTTCATAATAGCTAGCTTGCTATATTCTCGCTTACTTATACCAACTTGCATAACTTAATCATATAACTAAACAATTTATTCAATATGCAAACCATCAATATACAAATAACATGAAAATTACAATAATAGACAATCTATGCATCTTTCAAATCATCATTTAATTAAAACTATAGAAAATTAGACTTTGTATTAAGACATTCTTAGATGTATATGAATTAAAATATAAAATTGTTCGTAATAAATTAATTGAAATTTAATGCTAGTGGAGAATCCTAAATGGAATCATCAATTTGATTTTTATAAAATGTCAAATTTTAAATAATACTACAAATATTAACCAATCATCATTTTTGTTATTTTCATCTTCTTCATCATCATATTCTTTTTTTCCTTTACCTCTTTTGCAAACAAATTGGCTTAAAAATCATGGAGTGCAAAATATCCTCCTCTGCTTCCTCATGCGAGGTTGTGCTCTAAATTAACTTCCCGTTAATATGTTTGGTGTGGAGGAGACCCAACTACATATAGTATGGTAAGGAAAACCACCAAAATCACCCCCCTTAACATGTAATCAAGTTCATTGGTCAAATTCATGTTGGGTGACATCCTACACTCCATATTCTAATTTCATCGATTTTATTCTTATTTTGCTAGAAATTATATTTATTACCATATGTTAAAAAATAGAAAATAATATGGTTTAATTATCTTAAGGTACAACATATGCAAGAGATTAATAATATATATAATCATCAGTGTCCTTATGTCCTTTAGAATAGTTTAACTTTCTTAGCTATGTCCTTCAATTATTCTTCTTGTATTATACATACATATGTCAAGAAGATATATTTTTATAAAAACAAGACATATTTTAATGTCTATGATGTCATATAGAATATGCATTAATCACTAATGTGAAGAGAAACCCACTAGAATTATTCATAAAAAAAACTCTCCTTATAAAATAAAATCTAATTATCGAGGATTGACAAATAGAATCGCAACCAACTATAAATAAAATAAATTTTTTTATCAATATATAATTATTTTTATCAACTTGATCTAAGGAAAGATTTCATCAAAATTAATGATGAATAATTCTTTTGTATATAAGTTTTGTTGAAGTGATTTGTAATTTGAATACACTTAGTGAGTAAAGTTGTATTAATGATGCATTGATAAACTAGTTTTATGTTGCATCTAGATGGAGATGTGATTGTGGATGCTATGTGGAGTGTGGGTGGTGGGGAGGAGGAAGATAGCACCATGAAGCACAAATGTGTAGAGAAATTTAAGCCACGATTCCAATGATTATTTTGTTTGAAAAAGCCACAAATTATTCCTATGTTAAGAGCCACTAAATGCTAGCCTTAAGAGAGATACAAAGAACACATTGAACTCCATCTTTAATCTATTACATTAGATTATGCCATATTTATCATATTACTTCACAAAGTATAAAAGAAAAGAGAGTAAATATTAACCAAAATGAAAGTTCATGCAATAAATTTTTTAAAGTTTGAAATTGATATTTAATTCTTGCTAATTTCTTGTGATGGTTGAAATCTTTATCCTTTTCATGCCTTGGATGAATTTCATCTTTAATCAAATGCAATAATTTCAAGAATTTAATGTTAGAAATTTAGCACTTATTTTAATTCTTCTTCCTTTCATGCTTTCATGTTTTAGTTAAAATTTAATATTCTTCATGCTCGATTGAATTCTTCAACTTCCTTATAAGCTTCCCTCCAAAGTTCAATGTTTGAATTGATTCACATGCTGAAAACCTCTTTGCTTGTTTACATGGCAAAAAATCATCATGGATTTCTAGAGAATACATGTGCTTATTTGTTTCCATATAGGTTTTGGCCGAATTGTTCATAAATTAATTTGTCTTAATTTCCTTGGCTAACATGGCTTTATCTATGTAAAGTAGAAGTAATTTGGCTTTGGGCATCAATTTGATTTAATTATAATTTAATGTAATAATTATAAGTCATTGTATTAGACTAATTCTATGTAAATACATGTATGCCCCAACCAATTTCTTTAGTGAAATGCACGAATAATGTATAACATTTGGAATAAGTTGTTACAGTAATTCCAAATAATAATGCAAGATTAATTTATGATCATGTTAATAATGTGATGATTTTATAGATAGAATATTCTCAAAAATAAATATTTTATCAACAAGTTCAAATATTTGATTTTGATTCATTTGTAATGAGATTGGAATAATTTTGGAGTTCTTAGATTCATTTATTTAGATGTATAATTTGATTATAAGTTTCCTTAAATTAAAATTTAGGTGATCCCAAATATAATTTCATAATATTTTAATTCCATAACTATATCAAAATTATTGCTTAATCAACTACTTTTGTAATGAAGTATTACTTATTTCCTAATCTTGGACAATACATTCATTAAGTTTGAAAAATACATTATTTTAAAGGGCATGAGCCATGGAGACTTAATATCATATTGTGTGATATTAATTATTTTATCATTATTATTGATATTGTATAAAATCATATCATGATAAGTTTTCATGATAAAAATTAACTACAACTCTCATCTTTGAATATTACATATCCATTCCTTTAGTATTTAAAATATTTTATAATTGCGATTAACTGAAACTTTTATTTTAAGCATCATAACCTTATTTCTCTAATATGTATATCTATACATAATTAAGAGTAAATGTAACTCTCATTTTTAAATATTATAACTATTTTACTTGAAATATTTAGAACTCTTCATTCCTTCAAGTATAAATTCCACCATATATGAGTGAAAAACTCACACAAATACTTGTAATCTCTATGTCGGGGATCTATTCATCTCATAAAAAGAAGGTGACTATCACCATTTAGATGGGTTCTCAATCAATACTATGCAGCACTAATCTTTTATAAAATCTATTATTTATCTCTACTTGTATTGATTGATTCAAAGGTGAGAGAGGTATATCAATCTCCACGACAAGCTTCGATCATTTTCCAAATAGAAGTTGATTGTCTCTATTTTGTTGTATTAATTATGGGGGTGAAAGTGTTTTTAATATCATTTTGAAGCTTCAAACATCTCACTAAAACAATTGATGGCCTTCAAGGTTTTTTATAATCATTGTTGGAAATGATGATCAATAATTAACATGCTTTAAGTGTGGTGAAATGGAGATGATGAAGGAATGTACCCAAAAGAAAATTGAAATTTTATATGGTATCGTGATTTTAATGATGGGCAATTTTTTTACTACTTTTGGCACTTTTGAAAAAAATTTGTTTATGTTTTCTAATAGATGAACATATGTTTCTATATGTTAATTTCATAAGTTTTCATCACAAAATCTTAACACCAATTAAAAAACTTACCTTTAAGATGTCATGATGTTGGGATCATGACATCTTTATTTTAAATTTTTGAGATCATACATTCATCAAAAAAAATTTTGACCTGATATTGTGGAAATCAAATATCCAATTTAATTAAACAAAATTGATTTAATTTTAATTATTAAACTATAATATGATTAAATCAGAATTTTTGCATGAAAAGGTTGATACTCTTCCCATAAATGCTCCTCAGTCACATTTAAAATTTCATTCAAAATTACACTCAAATTTTGAAAATCTCGCCTAAATACATAAGAAAACTAATTAATCAGCAATTATGACTCCTAATCTCCTATTTTTTCCTCACAAGTCAAAGAGGGAGCCAATAGAAAATTTTTGGAGCACACACCAAACCTCTTTGGTCAGCCCCTTTCAACCCTACGACCTCCTCCAAGTCGGCGCTCTTCTTCCTGCTGCACAAGTCCGCCCTCTTTCAGCCCGCTAGATCTTTGATCTTCGTGGTCTTCTAGATGATAATCGCGGAGTGAAAGAACTAGCCATGCAGGAACCCATGTCTTCAATTACTTTTCTGCTCTATTGCCGCCAATATCTGCGCCGGAAAATCACATGTGCCGGGATTGGTACTTGTTGCTTTTAGCCGGAGTCCATCGTTTTACTCAAGTTTGCTGAAGCATAAAGGAATGGATACATCGCTATTGGTGAAATGCTTGCGGATTCTCGACTGTTACTCTGAGCCTGTGGCCGAAGAAATGATAAAACTCGCTTCAGACAAAACAGAAGATGAGTCAAAACCGCAGTCATCGGAAACTAAGGAAAGTAAAAACAAGGAAGAACCAGATATGGAAGACTTCGATAAGCGTGTTGCTGAAATATTGGAAGAATTGGACACAATAACATCTGAGGAAGCAGAAGCATCCCTGGAGGCTGTTTGTTCCCAGTTGTTGAAGCCTTTTGCATGCTTGAAAGCTATGCTTGTGGAGAGCCATGTTCCCATTCTTGATGCTCTTGTTCAGCAGGCATTCATGGGAATTCAAACACTTCATTCTATTTTTTTCTTCAGGGAATATGAAGAAAATGAAGCAGAATATGGATTTATTGTTAAGGTTACTAATCCATATAAAAAAAATTAGTACTCTGTACTGCTGACCCAAGAACAAGTCACAGAGATAGATTCGATGGCTCAGTTATTGGTTTCTAGTGATGTTAGCAAAGAGAAAGTAACACAAAGCGAGAGTTCAGCTAATAAAAGTGATTCTGCTGACCAAACTGAGAGACCTACAACTTCTTTTATTGCTTCTCAAAAGAAACCAGATTCGGGTCTAAGATATGCTGATTTAAGTGGCAGTCATAGCAGAGGGTTCTTCTAGTCTAAGCTTCAACTTCCATTAACTAGAAGTAGAGTTGAATTTAGCCTTTTGCTTGACCTTCATGCAGACTATAAAGAAGGAATCCTGCCTTCACCTACGCGAGACAACGCACCAACAGTTCCTGTAATGAAACCAATTGATTTTGGTACATTTGCATTCTCTCATCCAAGCCGCACGCAAACACCTAGCCGAAAATCCTCCGAGTTTCCTACTCCGATCATCCCCTTTGCCACAGCAAAGAGGTAATACCATCATCGGGCGGATTCTCCTTCTAGGTTAGTTAAAAATATATGTGCTTATTTGTTTCCACATAGGTTTTGGCCGAATTGTTCATAGATTAAATTGTCTTAATTTCCTAGGCTAACATGGCTTAGCTATCTATGTAAAGTAGAAGTAATTTGGCTTTGGGCATCAATTTGATTTAATTATAATTTTATGTAATAATTCTAAGTCATTGCAATAGACTAATTCTATGTAAATACTTGTATGCCCCAACCAATTTCTTTAGTGGAATGCACGAATAATATATAACATTTGGAATAAGTTGTTACAGTAATTCCAAATAATAATACAAGATTATTTATGATCATGTTAATAATGTGATGATTTATAGATAGAATATTTCAAAAATATAAATATTTTATCAACTTATCCTGCATCAAGTTCAAATATTTGGTTTCAATTCATTTGTAATGAGATTGGAACAATTTTGGAGTTATTAGATTCATTTATTTAGATGTATAATTTGATTAAAAGTTTGCTTAAATTAAAATTTAGATGATCCCAAATATAATTTCAGAGTATTTTAATTCAATAATTATATCAAAATGTTTGCTTAATCAACTAATTTTGTAATGAAGTATTATTTATTTCCTAATTTTGGACAACACATTCATTAAGTTTGAAAAATACATTATTTTAAAAAGCATGAGCCATGGAGCTTAATATCATATCGTTCCATATTAATTATTTTATCATTATTATTGATAGTATATTAAATCATATCATGATAAGGTTTTATGATAAAAATTAACTACAACTCTCATCTTTGAATATTACATATTCATTCCTTTAGTATTTAAAACATTTTATAAATGTGATTAAGTGAAACTTTTATTTTAAGCATCATAACCTCATTTCTCTAATTTGTATATCTATTTATAATTATATATATATATATATATATATATATATATATAACCTCCTCATATGTGTCATAAATCAGACAAGTCCACAAGTCAAATTCGGGACTTTGGATGTGACGACGCATTGAGGCTCAAAATAGGGCATCATCGAAGATGGTCAAAAGCGATCTCGATCGACGAGCGACTTGCGTTGAAGAAGTGATCAAGATAAAATATTGCAAAATCTAACGATCAATCGATTAAGCGCTCGAGCAATCAATGTGTCTACACGCATATCAAAGTCAGAAAGCTGTGACAATGACCAAGCAACCTCCGCTCATGAAATTGATCATGTCGTTAGCTTCAAAACATCAAAAACTATCAAATGAGACTGTCCGCGCTCAATTCAGATGAGTCTGTGCAAATGTCGAATGATTTGAAATGCCGCAAATCGTGAAATGCCGGATGTCAAACTAAACGACGACCTTTGATCGAAAAACAGACTTTGGCGTCGCGTTCAAAACATCGAAATTGATCAGAATATAAATATTGGAAAATCTAACGATCAATCGATTAAGTGCTCGAGCTATCAATGTGTTGATATGCATATCAAAGTCAGAAAGCTACGACGATGTCCAAACGACCTCCGTTCATGAAATTGATTGTGTCATTAGTTTTGAAACATTAAAAACTATCAAATGAGACTGTTCATGCTCAATTCAGACGAGTCTGTGCAAATATTGAATGAATTGAAGTGACAGCGCACAAATCGATATTGAAATGCACAGGACGTCATCAAAATTAACTCAAATGACCTCTGATCAACGAACGGATGTGGACATCGCGTTCAAAATGCGGTCAAAATATAAATATTACAACCGATGATCAACCGTCAAGCAATCGAGTCGTCAACATCTGCACGCATATCGAGGTCAAGTAAGCGGCGTAACCCAAACACATCCGTTCATAAAATTGATCGCACCGTTAGCTCCGAAACATCGAAATCTATCAAATAAGACTATTCGCAGTCAATTCATACAAGACTGCACGAATGTCAAGCGGTCAGCGGCGGCGCGTTTTGAGTTGAAATTGCGTTGTGGCTGACGAATGGCCCGATGGTGAAATAGGCGTATTACATTCGTTTGGAATCAGTTACCTGATATATATAAATATATATTAACTATGTGAATTTATTAACACAAAATTTATATTAAAATCGATTAATCAATTTAAAATTTATTTAAAATCCTTTTACTCTCTCATATTCAAACCGTTCTCTCCACTCTCTCCCTTAACCGCACAAAAAAAAAAAAAGAATTGCTCACGGCTCTCCTTCAACTACAGAAAACAAAGAAAAAAAAGGGCAGCCCTATCTTCCTCTCGCCCTATTTCATGCCCACGCTCGAAACTCCTCTACACAGGTAATTCTTTCTCCTCTCAATCTCCTCCGTCCCGAGGCGTCCACTGCCTCGGCATCCTGCCTCGGACTGCTCCGCCGCACCTTCCCCTTCCGCCGTCCAACCCAATCTGGCCTGCAGAACGCAATCCGCGCCTCCACCCGGACCGCTCCCTGTTCCCGTTGCCATCCAACCCTTCGGCCAGAACGCGCAATCTCGCCATCAAGGCCCGCTCGGCAAACGGTCCGTCGCCTTCCGGTCCGCCGCACAAACCCACCTCCGCAATTCGTCCCGCGCCTCCACCGCGCGCCTGTCTCGCCGACCGCCGGTCTGCTCCGCCATGACCCGTTCCTTCTTCCCGCCTCCGCCGTTACGGCCGCTCCGACCCACAGAATGCGCAATCCCACAGCCTGCTCCGCAATTCCGCGCAATCCTATCCCCCGGCTCGTCCCACTCTGGCCCGCTGTCACTTCGCTGCGCACGTGCCGCAGTTCGCATCCCACTGCCTGCCCCACAACCTGCACGCTGTCCATTTCCTTCCCATTCTACTGGCCCGCTGTCCCAGCCCACTGTCCGCGCCCGCTGTTCCGCCCTGAACCTGCAAAATTCTGCGTGATTCTTTCATAGCGTTCAGATTTTCAGCGTCGAGGAAGAATATTCGAGTCAATTCTACGGTTTTCGATCGCTCACTCGCTTTATCCTAATTTTACTTTTGTCATAAATCGAAGAAGAACATCGTCGAGACGCGAATTCTTCTTTCGGTTTCCGTGATTCCTTCATTACTTTCTTAAATTAGCCTCTTGCAGAAACACCGTCAGAAGGGTTCTTCTCTTGATTTTCAGCATACACAACCTTGTTCCCTTACCGAGCTTTGCAGCGCACCGAAAAATGAGTTAGAACATGTGGGATCTGTGAGTGAATGTGGATATATATATATATATATATATATATATATATATATATATATATATACACATACATGTGTGTATTTCTGAGTTTGAAGGCTCGTTGTGCTCAAGAGGACGAGATGAAAAACTGGTGTCGCAGACAAGCTCATATGCCAAGAGGGTGTCGAGTGCCAACATTAGATGTCTCCCCTAGATAAATTCGCCAAAATTTTGTCTAATTTTTAGACTTAGAAAAAAAAAAAAATGAAATGAATATATATTGCATTTTTTTCTTTCAGTCAAGGGTTGGTCTTAAGTGGGTGTGACGAGATAAATCTGTGAGTGTCACAAGATACTACTCTCAGAGAGGGTGTCGAGAGCCAAAACACCCGATCTGACCCACAGGGGTGATCTTTGGGAGGCCAAAATGCGTCAAATCTTTTGACTTAGGAAAAATGGTAGAGTGAAATGAACTGACTTAAGAATGCTAAGGAAATCTACAGCTAATTTCAAACTAAAAGCCTCAAACAGAAAAAAAAAAAAGGGGAAAGTAAAATGACATACAACAAATATAAAAGTAAAACAAAATAAAAAGAAGGGAGAAAAACACTTATGAAATTTATCTAAGCAGAGTTGAAAGCTCACTAAAGTTTCTAACCACTCTCTTTCAGATGTCCTAACTCCAAACCTTCAAACAAATGGAATAGAATAGGAGACTCCCTCTTGGCCTTATTTATAGAAATTAGAAGAGATAATGAGTGGTTTGCTTTCAAAAGAAAAAGAGTGGGGAAAACGAATGTAGAAAATTTGAATAAAAGAGGGGGAAATTAAGAATTACTTCGAGGGATAAATCTTCTTTTTAAAATAACAAACTAAATTATCCTTTGAACCTGTAACTTCAAAATAAAAAATCGTCACCAAATCTGCAACTCTTTGTACATGCAAGCAGAAGGTGATACTAAATCAAAATCTATCAAAAATCATAGGGCTTCCTTCAATCAAAATTTAAGGAACTTCATTCTAAACTATGATTTTCAAAATCAATGAAATCACTAATTAGGTGAAATTATCTAAGTATAAAACATATGCATGTCTGGACATGAGATTTAAAGTACAAATTTTAATGTTCAAAAGCTGCTAAATTGGAATATATTAAATATTAATCTGAAAAAATCTAATAAGATATTAGATTAATTTACAACGCCTTCTTTGCCACCGGATTTGCAACTCTTTATACAAGCAGACAGAATGCGATACTAAATTAAGATCTACAAAATCATAGACTTCCTTCAATCAAAATTAAGAAATTTTATCCTAAATTATGATTTCTAAAATCAATAAAATCATTAATTATGTGAAATTAGCTAAGCTATAAACATATGCATGTGCTCGGATATAGAAATTTCAAGTGCAAGTTTTAATATCTGAAAAGGCTGCGCAAGTTAAGTTAGGATTAAATGAAAATCTGAAATCAATCTTATAATTCAGAAATAAAAATTGCAGAAAGTCTTAAATACACCCGTATGAATATCTTTGAATGCTTAAATTGAAGTGTTTGGGATCTTTGCTGATTCTCGATTTAGTCTTAGGGTAGGTCGGATTAACAAAATCTAAAACCTATAATAAGAGTTTCAAATCGGTGAAATATCGAAATCGATTACTAGAGGATAATAGATATAATCCTCATTGTTACTAACAGAGTTAGCGGTCTAAAGCTCTTAAACATATTCAAATTAATTAATTTCTTCAAATCAAGTTAAGTAACAATCTGAAATTGCTTAAATGAAATTCTATCACTAAAAACTTAAATCAAACTCAATACATCCACCTTCCGCAACTATTTGTCTAGGGTAACAAATTAAGAAAACTCTAGCTCATAAAGGAGTTAATGTCAAATCAAGTGTTCTACTATGTTCACTCTCAATCAATCTCTTGTCAGTAAGGATGTGGCTCATGTTCTCTGATTGCCTGGCTTGACCAATAGGCTCCACAGATGAAGCAGTTACAACCAAAGTCCTCTAATCGGGTGGTTTGGCCAATCAGGCTCCATTATATTGCGATCACGAACGTAGCCCGTATGCTCCCCAATAGCTCTGTCCTTTGAGTTGTGAATCATAGGGTATACTTGATAGGACAAATATCCCTCTGTCAACTAAGGTAGGGCGTCTTCTTAGACAAACATCACCCCTAAGTCTGGATTTCTTGGGCGGCGTAATTCATGTGTGTTGATAAGGATCTTCATCGGGTTGGGTACCTCCTCAGTAGATTATGGACCACATTGAGGATGATAGAACCATGGGATCTAGATCGGGCACATCATCATTCCCTCAACCATCCGATTTAAGCTGAAATGACAAATTTCATAATTTTAAATTCTAAAACTCCACATGCTGCTACTATACGCTACGCATTTAGCGACCTAACGATTAGCCTTAATGGAAAGTTCTCTCTCACTTATTGGGAGGGATAATTAATAGGGGCTTTGCCATAGAAACCTATAACAAGATCCTCACCAAACGAGGAAATCTCTAGATAGTGTCTTATCTACTATTCCATCTGTCTTCTGAAAATTACACACATCAAATCACTCTCTTCAATTTAATATTATCGAGGGGTCGGTGATGAATTTTTTCGGATCCCATATATATATATATATATATATATATATATATATATATATATATATATATATATATATATTATAAAAAAGAGAAGATGTCTAGACCATTTAAAGAACGAAAGAGTGAACATAACTTACCGGGGAGCTCCCAAGCATGCCTCAAGTGTGTGTAAACCAACTTCCACCAATGTTCCGTGAGAAGCTTTTAATTGTCACATTCTTGTAAAGATAAATCAACTCCTCATCACTAGGATATAACCAAACCCGGAGGCAGTGGACTCTACTTCACTTAATCCCATATCTTATGTGGAGAGAGAGAGAGAGAGAGAGAGAGAGAGAGAGAGAGAGAGAGAGAGAGGAGAGAGGAGGAGCGAGGGAGGGAGAAGTTGATGGAAGAATAGAGGAAGCTGTGAGAATTGAGAACTTAAGTCGAGGAATCTAGACAAATGCTTCCACTCCTTAGAACATAAACTTGCAAACAAACCAAATACAGCCAAACTACGAGATGAAAACATCATAGCCATCCCAACCAAAAAATCCACATAATCACAAAAATAACTACAAGAAGACTCGCAATGTGAAGAACTTGCCTATAGTGCCTGAAGAGATAATTGAACCTCCTCACACTATAGCAAATAAGAAATTTGTTAGAGATGCAAAGGGGAAGGAATGTGCAAGTCGAAGAATAAGAAAGTGAGAATCAGCTGATAAGAAGACTCCTGTATGTGAAAAACTTACCTACAGTGTCAAATGGCACGCGAGCGGCGATGAGAAGAAAAAAATCGCAAGAGACTATCAACGAGAAGCGAAGAATCGCATGGGTCGGCTGCGTCCTAAGGTTTCGTGAGATGCCCAATCCCGCGAGGTATTTGTTTTTCCCTCGGATTCGACCGAATTCCTAATACACGGGAAATGAGCTATGTAGTGCATTTGAAACTCTCTAATATTTTACTTTACTTTTACAAAATAATCTAATCAAATACTTAAATATTAATTTACCTTCATTTATATTACTTTACTCTAAAAATAAACCGAACAAATAGTAGAAAGAATATATGTTTTAGATAACAATAAATTTTAATTTTCCATTTTCTTTGTCAAAATAAGTTAAAAATAAAATTATGATTACCCAAAAAATATTCTTTTTTTGCGTTTCAATACCACTTCTTTTGATTCGTGTATTTTATTTTATCTTATTTTATTTATTTATTATTTATTGTTTTTTTTTTGAAAAAAGTTGAACACTAACAGACAGCTTTATTGGCTTTTCTCCACCTATATATACCCATATTAAAGCTCTCTCCTTTCATATGGTCGAAAACGCCTTTTGCCTAAATTTATTTTTTTAGATTTATGTTTTGATTATGATGGATCCTATTGGTTTGTGATGAACTGCATTGAGTAGGGGCCTTGGAGGCCTAGACCTAACTCAAATTTACTAATTCAAAGGGAGTAGTCTACCAATTACAAGGTAGGACTATCCAACCAAAGGGGTGCCTTTTGGTTTGTAATGGTCAAGTTCTTAAGAAGAAGGTGTGGGGACTCGTATCTTCTAAAAATATGGAACCACTGGGGTGATCGGCTACTTTGGGCAGCAAATCAAACCCGACCTACGACTGACTATTGAGTGAATTCCATTGGGGGACTTAAATTAACTCAAGGATAGTCAAGATAAATTTTATTTTTTAGATTTGTGTTTCAATTATGATAGATCCTATTGGTTTACGATGGATCAAACTGAGAAGGAGCTTATATCAGCTTAGACCTATCTCAAATTTACTGAACCAAAGGGAGTAACTTTCCGGTCAATGGGAGAGCTATCCAACTAAAGGAGTGTCTTTCGATTTGTAATGATCAATTTAAGGGAAGAAAGCTCGGGGACTCACATCTTTCACTACGAAAGATCACTAGGGTGATAGGTTACTTTGGTCAATAAATCAAACCCGACCTAAGGCTATCACTCAGTTTACGACAGTTATGCTAGAAAGAATGCGTCATAGTCTTATATCTTCTAAAGTGGAATGACTGCCGGGGTAACCTGCTTGTGCAAAATAGATTAAACTTGACCTAAGGGTGACTACGGAGTGAGTACCAACCAAGGGATTTATCTCAACTCAGGTAGTCAGACAATTCTTATAGGGAGTTCTGCTGACACTGCCCTAAAGATAGGATGCCTGCTTGGGAAAAGGGGCCCTTTAGGGGCTTGAATTCTTAATCCATAAGTGAAAATATTTTGTTTATTTATTTTAGTTTATTTTATCATGGACCCTATTAGTTTGTGAGGGATCTAGCTGAGAAGGAGCTTATATCAGCCTAGACCTATCTTAGATTTATGGAATCAAGGGAGAATCTGCATATCTACTGAATAAATTCTCCAACCACAAGAGTGGCTATTAGAAAAGGGGAACTGTCCAATCCAAGAGTTACCCGGGTAGTGTCAAAATGGGGTCGCAAAGGACTTGATCCAAATAGAGTACCCACAGGGGATGGGGCCGCTAAATGACTTAATCCAACACCCTAGAGAAGATGACATGGTTAGTCATATATCCAATAGATTTTTGGTGTCCAACTCAAGGAGAAAGCATGGGGACTCACATGCCAAGAGTAGTGTACTCACCAGGTGAGTCGCTATCATCATAGCAAACATCAACCAACCTAAGGTGCCCGTCAATTTGCAACAATCAGCCTAGAAAGAAAGCTTGGGGACTCACATCCTTCTACAACATAACTGACTATTGGGATATTCTATCTTCGGCTCGATAGGTGTCATCCGACCTAGGGAGACTAATGAGTGAATGCCACTGGGGGACTTATTTTGACTCAAATATAGTCAAGAGGAAAGGAGCCTCTGGGGGACTTACCCGAAACCTCAAATATACTCAACCAAGTTAGTGCATGATGGTTAGTTCAAGAAGAAAGCACAGAGACTCACATCTTCTTAAGCAAAGTCAACATGAGGTAGCTCACTAGCTGGGTAGTGAAGCCTACCATACTAAAAAGGTGCTCGTTGGTTTGTAATGATCAAGTTAGGAAGAAAGTGCGGGGACTCACATCTTTTGACAAATGATCAATAGGGTGACATACTAGTGAGGTAGCATGTAGACCCGACCTAGAGCAGTTAATGAGTGAGTGTCATAGGGGTCTTGCTCCCACATCAAAATAGCAAAGATTTATGTTTTTTTTTTTGTGTGCATGTGTTACAGAATAGGATGCCTTTTGGGTTCTCTCACACCTATCCTAAACACATTGGGAGTTTGATGGAATGGTGCCACGATGGAAAACTGGGTTGAGAAAGGATGTCCGTTCTTTTACACCTAACTTAGTTGTGCTTGAAATTGGAGGCCTCTTGGGTTCTCTCACACCTATTCTAATAGAGCCGGAGGTTGTGTTTGTGATTTCAAAGAGGGATATTATGCCACCGGAGACTCTTACACTACCCTAAAACACATCATGGCAATTCAAGATAAACAAATAACGCTTTGAAAGAAGAGAAGATTTGATGAATGAAATTAGATTTTTGTTCTTTTTATTAATGATTGTTTTCAAACATGATTTGTTTCATGGGTTATATTTCTTTAAGGAAAGTTCATTAATTGGAAGCATCGGGTGTTCCCCTTTACAATCAATAAGCTGATAAGATCCTCAGTAGGCCTTCTCTATAGCATAAGGACCTTCCCAAGTGAGTTCAAACTAATCTACATAACTCGAGGTTCTAGCATGCCCATAGGCATTTCTCCTACCATAGTGGTTTAAACTGCCTTCCATCCTTACAAGTACCAAAGTAGGCTTTTCAATGATCGAAAGTAGAATCTTTATTTGGAGAATTTTGAGATAGACCAATTTTGAAAGAGTTTAAACCAACTATATCCAATGTTGATCAAAGTCTTCCTTCTCTTGGGTTTAACCTTGGAGGCTACATCTTTGATGTCATTTCAATTTGTTTTGGATCCATCTTTGTTATCCCATGATGTTTTACTACAAGCCTTAGAGACTCCCCTAAACTCATCCTTGTTGTATGTTCTAAGGGATTCAACTTCGAACTATAGCTTCATAACCAATTGAAGACAACCGGATCAAAAATATAGTCTTCCTTTCTTAATCGGTGATTAGATAGAGGCATGACCTTATAGCGGTAAACTTTAATGAAAATGATAAGTGCAAATGACTTCTCATCCTATGGTATTATTCAACCCATCCTTGAATGAGGATACGACATGCAAAGAGGTTATATCTCAAGATTTGAAGTAGGCAATGTGGATGCCTAGTTGAAATTGAAATTGAAATTGGTGCATGTGTGAATTTGAATATCCTTCAATTTTTTTTTTGACTGGAATGATAGTATCTTTATTCTTCAATAAGGTTGACTTCAGACTTTGATCTTCTTCTTGAAGCAAATGTTAGTCTCAAAAGTTTGCAAAGTCGGAAGGCAATAAGTTCAATTGAGTTTGTAGACTGCTTACTTTTATAGATGCATTGGGCACTTCATTATGATCTCAATTAAAGTAGTCTTTAAACTACAAAAGAAACCTAACCAAAGCATTGGTATTTTCTTTCTGATTTATCATGTATAGATGTTGGGAGGTTGGGTGGACCACCTTTATGTTATGAGGTTAATCTCTTATCATTAATTGAAAACTTAATTTTCTTCTCAACTTTGGGAGTGTATCCCCTACTTGAGAGTCTTCAAAATTCTTTAAGCAAAGTAGGTAGACTAGGAAAAAGAAGAATTCTTATTGCCCTATACCTACTAGGCAAATGATGAGTCTTCAAAATTCTTTGTTAGAGGTTTTAGGAGCAACTCTTAACTTCCAATCCTATAATGACATAATAGAATTGGAGTCAATGTGCATATATACCTACTAAGTTTCTAGTCATACTACACATGAATCATCCTTTTGAATCTTTTTGTTTTATTGGCTATCTCCTCCAAAGACTTGTCAAAACTAGACTCAAAACATATTTTGTATGCTCTCTTTACACCTCATGCACATGATTCATCCTTTTGGATTCCAAATCAATGTGTATTATTGGTGTTTTACCTTTTCTCTTTTTCTTTTTTTTTCTTTCTCTTTTCTTTTCATTTTTCTTTTCTCTTTTCATTCTTTTTTTTCTTTTCTCTTTTCTCTTTTGAGTTTCAGTTTATATTGTGTTTCTTTGGAGGAGATTGCTTTTCTTTCTTTTCCTTAGGATGCTTTATGTTGAATATGACTCGAGAGGTTGCCACTAACTGAGCAAAGAAAAATTAGGTTGAGCTCCAATCGAACACTTCTCTTTCTCCTTAGAAAAGGTGAAGATGCTCATTATTGAATTAGTGGACAACCTTCCAAAAAAAACTTGAGATCTTAAGATTGTCCTTCAGAATAATGGTGTTCTTATTTTGGGTTGTAGAGTGTATTTCAAGAAGGATTTAGAATTTAATTATTTCCAATGACTGATTTGCTTCCTCCTATGATATTGATCAAAGTGGTAAGACTCCGCGGCTGCAATAATTGGCTTCTGTGATATCTTCTGAAAGAGAGGTATAATTGATGTATACCTACTCTTTTAAAGTGCCCAAAATTTCTTCTATTGGATTTGACGATCCTAACTCTTTTTTGATAGCCCGAATTGGAATCCTTGAAGGCATCAAGTCCATCGGTACCGCTATTTCATGGATCATGATCATTTTGAGAGTTGTCTTCTTTTGGGAATTAGGATTAAAGTTATTTGAGTCATACTTGTCTAGAATGAATAAGGTATACTCAAAAATCCTTATTAATCCTGTTCTTGTCTCTTGAAGGAACTTTTATGGCTTTTTTCTCCTTTGGAGGGAAACTCGAATCAGAGGTTAAGGCGAAGTGGCTCCTTCCCTGCCACCTCTTCTCCACTACCGATCATGAGGACTGTAATTTTTGCATTGTTGGAAAGAGAACCGTATAGGTCTTTGCTTAAATATTATTTCTTTGAATTGTTAACTTGATTTGGTTGTTGGATTGGAACCCTCAGTTTAGCAAATTTGGGTATGCTAAATGGGGTTCTAAAAATTTTGAATCTTTGGATGAGAGACCTCAAATTTGATTTAAGTATTAGAACCTACATCAACAAATTTGGATATGTTGAACGGGGTTTGAACATTTTGGAGAGACTTTTGATGCTTCCATAAGTTCATGTTTGTTTGAATTTAGATTTTGATTTGAGGGCCCTTTCCTTTAACAAATTTGGGTATGTTAAAGTAAGGGTCAATTAATTTTTTGTTTTGATATGGTGTTTTGAAATCCACTCACTTAGCAATTTTAGGCTAAGTGAGGTGAAAATAATTATTTCTTTTGTGAGTTGTTTGCTTTTGTCTTGTGAATCTTTTTGTGATTTTAAAAAAATGGAATTCCCACTTAGCAAATTTGAGTATACTAAGTGAATAATCCAAGTGTGTTTTGTTTGATTTTTTGAAAATAGGATTCTTAGCAAATTTAAGTATGCTAAGAGGATCCTAAGTGTTTCATTTGTTTTTGGATGTTTGATTTTTGAAAAAGTAGGATCCTTAGCAAATTTGGGTATGCTAAGGAAGTCCTAATGTGTTTCATTTTATTTTTTTGATTTGATTGAAAGTGGAGACTTTACTTTAGAAAATATGGTATGCTAAAGATGAAGTCCCACTTAGTTTTGTGAAATGGAGATTTCACTTAGCAAATTTGAATATGCTAAATGATTCCAAAATGTGTTTGGAAAATTTTGATTTTGAATTTGAGACTTCACTTAGCAAATTTGACTATGCTAAATGAAGTTTCCAAAATATGTTTGAAAATTTTGGTTTTGGATTTGGAAACTTCACTTAGCAAATTTGCTAGATGAGTTCCAAATGTGTTTGAAAATTTTTGATTTTGAATTTGGAGACTTCACTTAGCAAATTTGAGTATGCTAAATGAAGTTCCAAATGTGTTTGAAATTTTGGTTTTGAAAATTGGAAACTTCATTTTAGCAAATGTATGCTAAATGAAGTTTCAAATGTGTTTGAAATTTTTTTTTATTTTGAATTTGGAGACTTCACTTAACAAATTTGGGTATGCTAAATGAGGTTCCAAAATGGGTTTTGAATTTTGAAAATATGATTGTTAAGTTTTGATTTTTTTTAAAAGAAGTCTTCCATTTTACAAATTTGGGTATGAATGGAAGTCAATCTTATTTTGAAATGTAAGAATTTTGTTTTTTTGTGATTATTGCTTTTGAAATAGGGAATTTCCAACTTAATCACATGTGGGATATGTTTAAGTGGGATTTCCAAATGATTTTATTTTTATTTGAGAATGAAATATTCATTCAATAAATTTAGGTACATTCATGAAGATGTTCATATGTGCTTTTGAAAAATTTGATTTTATTTGAAAATGGAACTTTTATTCAATAGGTATAGGTATGTTGAATGGAAAGGTTCATGTATATTTTTTGAAAATTTTGATTTTAATTGTGATTTTTTCTTTGAAAAGATGATTGTTCATTTTATTTTTGTAAATGAAATCTTCATCAAAATGATTTGAAGGAAGATGTTCATATGTGCTTTTGGAAAAGATTATTAGTTTTATTTCAAAATGAAACTTCCATTCATTAAGTGTAGGTATATTGAATGGAGAGATTCATTTGTGCTTTTTGAAAGTTTTTTTTTTTATTTTGATTTTTGGAAAGATGATTATTTATTTTATTTTTGAAAATGAAATCTTCATTAAAGTGAATTGATGGAAGATGTTCATTTGTGCTTCTTGGAAATTTTAGTTTTGTTTGAAAATGAAACTTCCATTCAATAGGTGGAGGTATATTGAATGGAGAGGTTCATATGTGCTTTTTTTGAAAGCTTTGATTTTTAATTTTTAGAAAGATGATTGTTCATTTTATTTTATTTTTTTGTAAATGAAATCTTCATCAAAGTGAATTGATGGAAGATGTTCATTTGTGCTTTTGGAAAATATTGTTATTTTTATTTTGAAGATTCCTAAATGTAACAATTATAATAATTATTAGATGAGGGTGATTTAAGAAAATTTTGTGAAAACTTTTATTATGTGCATTTTTTTGAAGGAGTGCTTTTTGAAAAGCAAGGTTTTTATGAAAATTTATTTTATCTTTATTATTTTAGAATGAACCTTTATTTATCATATAGATGATAAAGAGGAAGTCTTTGAATTTTTTTCTTTTTTAGATTTTTATTTTTACCCATTGGAGAATGAGGTTTTAAGAAACATGAAGTGAGGTTCTAAAACCTAAAGATGTTGGCTAGCTTAACTTAAGGATGAAATAAGCTAGAAGAAAGATAGTCTAGGGTTCATACAAAAGTACAAACCAACTATCAAAACTTAGAGACAATCATTTACCAAAGATGGAGAGAACACCATCCCAGGTGTAAAAATCTGTGGTGAAAATTTTTTTATAAATGTCGCCTTTCAAATCTATGGGTGAGAAAGAGAGGCAAGACTATAAAAATTCATTTTTAGGACACCATGTAGATCCACAGATGTGCTTATTGAGGTGATTGTACGACATTGAGGAGGTGTACTATCTCGAAGATAGAAGTCACAATGGACCTAATCACCAAAATAAGGGCCCCTAAGGACGTTGGGTCTTTGAAGTGTACCAGAGATTATTCCCCTACTTTACATGAAAAAGTAAAGCAGGGTTTATTTTAAATCGAGTACATTAAATTCCCTGCAGGGGCAAGCCCCCATAGTTAATTACATCCTAAGGAATGGGGATTTCTTAGGAAAACTCTCAATTAAGGTAAATGATTATTATCTCTAAAGATTTCAATAGTAAAGGACTATCAATCAATTGGTTCATTTTGAAGATCAAATGGGATTGATCAAAGAGAGATTTATTATCGAAGCCAAATAGAGATAAGTAGGAGGTGCTCATGATGCTAGGAAGCCTAGCGAGTGCCTCAAACTATCCTATGATTGGGCTTTATATTTTTAAAATTAATTTAGTTTATTTGAGTTGAATTTTTCATTAAAATGCTAGGACTTATAATTCCATAATACAAGGTTATGGAAATGCCTAAGAAGTGAGGATTTATGCTTAGGGCCCTCAAAGGGAGAAGTAACCTCAGAACTTAAATCTAGGGAGCTTTGGCAAGGGCCAAAAGCACAACCTAAATCTAAGCAAAAAAAAGGTATTTAGTTTGTCTCCACAAGAGAGGATAAATCACCCAACAGCTTAGACTTACAACCGCATGGGGGTGGGTGCCAACTAACTCCTCCTATGATTTTAAATTCATGTAGGCAAGTCATATGCTTAATACAAGATAGCTTAGTTATTATTTAGAAAGAGACTAAGTCCTAAAGAGACTAGATAATGTAAAGGTATGCTTCAAATGACCTAAATCTAATGCAATTCAAATTTCATTTTATTTTCATTTTGGACAATCATTTTGACTCAGGCTAATAGGATTTATATGCCTAATGCATGAGAAATAAGGTTATTGACCAAAATCAGCGAGAAGGGAGGAGGTGTGTTTCCACCATGGCTCTCACAGGTCAAGCCAAGTTTCTCTAGTAAAGGTGGAAGCCCTCCAATCAAGAGTGAAATAAGACGCATTTGTGCATAATGTTATAAAAGAATACACATCTAGCTAAGGGGTTGTTAATTTTTTTATCTTGATTTTTAAACCTAAGCTTTAGGTGAGGTTATGAGTTGTTTATTTTTAGTTTTGAATTGTTAGGTTGGGTAAAAGATTTATTTTTCCCTAAGAGACTAATCATCATCTTGGCCATACATAAAGCAAGGAATAAACTAGGAAAAGGATGCCACTTAATGCACAAGCTAAATAAATCATCAATCAATTTATAAAGCTAAGCGTAAAAGAATAAGATGCCAAATGTGGTCAGGCACCACCGCACAAACCTGAAAAATAAATTGGGTAGCCAAGCTCTACCCTTATATAACCTGAATTACAAATGAATTACATATAATTAAGCAAAGAACTCATTGTTATGGGAGTTTTTAAGCTTCATTTCTTCATTCTTCTTTTCTTCTTTCTTCTTCTTCTCTTCTTTCTTCTTTGGTTCTTTCTTTTGGATGGTTGGAAGGTGGATGCTCCAAGGCCTCACATGATGCATAAGATAGGATCTTATAACCAATGCTCATTCTAATCCCCATAACAATCATTCCAAAAATCCTAATCACATAAATTTACATGAAAAAGGAAAAGTAAATCTAGCTAACACCTGTAAAATAAAGGTTAGCTAAACAAACCACCAAATCCCAAGCATGTATATTGGACTTATCACCCCACACATGGGTGACTAAGTCCACCTGACATATTGGATTATGCTTAGGGGTATAAAGCACCAGTAAGCAAAAGCATTTATATTTTTTATTTATGATACCACTTAAGCACAATCCCATGCATAAAATAATGGTTAGACTAAGATCTCCCTACCATTCATTCTACGAGCATACACCCTAACATAGTCTAAAACATATATCACAAAATAAAAGCAAGCATCAAACCATGCACCGCCCTAACCTAAAGTTAGAAGTGGTGACTTAGCCTAATGTGTGTGCTTTAAAGATTTCTATGGTATGCTTAGCTATGGCTTTAAGTTAGAGTTTTCTAAGTGTGAAGCATGTTCAACTTAGAGGAAGTTTCATTTAAGTTATTTAATTATTTTAGATTGATTTTATTTCATGTTTTTATTATGTTCAAATGAATCCTATAGTTAATTACTAAGTTATGAAGAGAGGGAAAGAGAAGAGAACCTCTCTTTCCTTCCCTAACCTAAGTAATTTCTAAAGTAGATTCACATTTTAGTTTTATTTAGTGAATGTTTTATTAAGTGTTTTGATTAATCCTAAGTTTAGATAAACTCTAAACAAATCTATCCAAAAGAAAGGAATTTTAAGATTAAGTAAAATGAACTAAATTCACAAAACACACATTACTTCATTTCTTTCCCAACATGTATAACATGCATATGAATGAATCTAAGCATATCTATACACACAAATAAGAACATTTAACATATTTTATGATGCATGCTAAGCAAGTTACTTAAGAAAATTTGAATGCTTATGATGCATGATTTTCATTAAGTAGAAAAGGGGTTTTCTCATCCAATTTTCACATGCACACATGAAATAAAGAAAGGCATATAAGTGAGTCAGTGCCATTATTAACCAGGTGTAAGGTATAAAACCTTCTTAGGGCTACTTAAAGCCTGTAACCTCGGTTGTCCAGACTAATATGCCACTTTCCTTAAATTCAAGCATGTGTACAAAAGAAATGAATGGAAAAAAAAGAATGCAAAAGTTTGTTTTAGTTGATTTATTTTATTTATGCAATTTATGTGTGCAAGCATAGGTAAACTTCCTAAGTAATATTATAGGAATGAGTAGGATATGGAATTAGGCAAGTGTTAGGTTCTTTTCAAATGAACCATACAACTCACCAAATCCTATTCAAAACTATACTAACATAAGAGAGAAAGGAAATCTATGCTAAGTACACCTTTATATTCTTTCACATGCAAGCTTATAATTAAAATATAAGTAGCACACTTTAAGATTTAATAATTTATTTATATGTTTTAAAAATAATTTGGATTTAGTAGTGATAATTGCCACTCATATTTTACTTTAGCCAACACATGCAAATTTGACATAAAGTAAACAATTTCATTTTTAAATTTGAATTTGAAAAATATCAATTCATGAAACCACATGACATACAAATTTAACGTGTTGGGAAAGAATTAAAGCAATGAAAGTATGTAAACACATTCACTTTAATTAAATCCTAGAAACAATCTTAAGAAATAAGAAAGCTTAAAGTAAACCAAAGTTTGTTTAATGTGATTTTTGTTTGAGTTTGTGTTTAATTTAATTTTGAAAAGGCAAGTTGAGTTTGCTGTTCCTAACCCATTCCCATATGTGTTTGATAATTTTGTTTAATTTTAGTTGATTAGATTCATTTTAAAATTTTGATTAGGTTAGGATATGAATTAAGCAAGTTAATTAACCCTTACCTACACCACCTTAGTATAGTTAACCAAGTAATTATGAGCCAATGAGATGACATAAAAACTCACAAAGAATTTTAACTTGCAATGAACCTAGGAAGAAATGGCCTAATGCAATTTGGCTCATGATTAATGGTTAATTAAGCTAAGGGGTTTAGCTTAAGTAATTTCAAAACACCCCTTCACACATATGAATTGGGTTTTGATTTCCTTAATTGAACTTAGGCTATTAAACACATAAGCATCTACCCAAGGTAGATTAATTAAGTTCTAGAAGTTTTTTAGAATTTTTATAAAAATTGATTAAGGGATAATTAATGAATTAACCCTTAATTAAGAGAGGATTAAGGAAAGAAAAGAAGGTTTAGGGAATAGCTTAGGGGAAATGCCTCAAAATTATTCCCTAAGCCTCCTATTCACTATATCTAACCTTAATAATGGATAAAAACACTAATCCAAACCATAATTATCCTTAATTAGATTAAGAGAGTAATTAGAAAATATATTTTCAATTCTCCCAATTAAGCCTTAAATAAATCCCAAGAAAAATTGGGAGGCAGAGATAATCCCCTAAAATATACCTAAGAAGTTTGGGATTAATCAGAGGCTTTATTAAAAGTAATTAGCAAAATATAATTTCTAATAAAACCCAAAATTAGAGAAAAGGATAATTTAAAATTCATTGAAATTATTTTTAAAATATTCTAGGTTGAATTATTTATCCATAGGAATTACCTCATATTTTGCAGAATTTTATTGAAGGAGATATGATTTTTAGAAGATCAAGAGATTAATTAGAATTTAATTACATCCCTAAACTAATCCCTCAGCTCACAGCACGACGCGTGGCGGTGACGGTCAGTGCGCTTTACACGCGTCGCGCCGTGAGCCCACCACTTAAACATCAAATCAAGTGGCGGCATGGTGATGGGACATGCATTGATCCTGATTCAATCAAAGATTGAGCGGCCAGGGATTAACCCACGATTTATAAAAAGATAAATGATTTTCTAAACATGGGAATAATCTCGATTGTCCATCCAAAATGAGCGGATGGACAGCGAGGATCTCCCCAATTCTTTCCCTAAGCTCAACAGAGATCGCCCATGATCTAGGAGAAGATATGAGCTTGATTGAGCTTAGATTGGAACAAATTTGTTCCCACGCCATCTAAAGCTACTATGGAGCATATCCAATGATGGAATTTGCATGACTTGAAAATTTCCTTTCACAAAAGACCAACACCTCCTATACTAGGTGGTCGAAGAATTCCATACATCGCCGGAGGTGATCACCGACGCTCGAGATCGGTGATGTAGCTTGTCAAAAAGGATGCCAACCATTCTCCACATACACAACATATCCGGAGGTGATCAAAGTGTTGAGAATGGTCTGGCCAAGTTTCATGAGATTTGGAATTCATTTGATAAGGTTTGACTCATGTTGACCCATTTAGGTTAAAATGGGTCAACTTGGGCCAAGTTTACCAATTGAGTAGGTTAGGTTCAAAGGTTGACTTGGTCAAGTTCAAACATTGATCATGAATGAGCTTAGATCATTGGTTTCAATCAATTTGGACTATGGTAGATTTTGGCTATGTTAGGTTTTATTTTTGGTTAAGTGTTGACTTGGTCAACCCTTAGGTTTGACTTGGTTTGACCCAATTTGATTGATTGATTGATCATCCCATGATGATTATTGATCATGATGAGAGGAAAAGATTAGTTTAGTTCAATCCAATTTGGTTAGGATTAGAATTTGACTCATAAGGGTACTTTATGTCACTTTGGGTCAAGTGAGCCTAAGTGGGTCAAATGGCTTGGTCAAAAATTTGATTTTGATTGAACTTGTATATGGACTTATGATTGAAATATAAATCCATTCACAAATGGTTTGAAGTCAAATGGGTTTTGATTCATTTGACAATTTCATATTCAAAGGAAGAATATGAAAGGATTTGGGGTTTGATTTTTGAATTGGATTTTGATTTAGTGATTGAAGTTTATGTTTAGATTTGGAATCATGATTGTAGAGTTGATAGAATCATGAAGAAAAATCAAGAGTTTAACGATTTGAAGTTGATTTGGCTAAGTTCAAGATTTTGGCTTGAAAGACTTAGGTTGGATTTTAGGTAGATTTGAGTTTGATGTTTAGAATTGGTTTTGATTGTTTGAATTTATACTTCATTCATATATGAGAATGTAAATTGATCATGAGAAAATTTCAAGGATTTGAAATGATTTGATCATGATCTAGGATAAGTCTATTAAAACAGATTTAAAGGACTTAGGAAATTTTTGGAGTTTGAAATTTGAATTTTAGATTTGGTTTGATTGATTTGAATATATATTTTATTTATATATGTGAATGTAAATGTGATTAAAATGAATTCTTAGAAAATCCCATGAGTTTGATTTGGTTTTATCATGATTTTGGCTAAGTCCATGAAAAGGGATTTAGAGGACTTAGGAAAATTTTAGATTTGGAATTTGATTTGAGGGTTTGATTTGATTGATTTATATTTATATTTCATTTATATATGTGAATATAAATGAGAATATAAATGAGTTATGAGAAAATATCATGAGTTTGAATTGATTTGAAGTTGATTTTGGATAAGTCCTTTGAAATTTAAAGGACTTAGAATTTCATTCATGGGTTTCAATCATGGATTTCAATCATGAATATCAATCACATAGAGTTAATCATGTGATATTTTGAGTTTGGAGAAAATCAAATAAGATTGATTTGGAGTTTGACTTGAAGGAAGGAAGGTGAGGAATGGTTAAGCTAAGGGAGGCAATTTTTACACCCACAAGGCATGACCTAATTTGACTAAATTCTAAGTCTCTAGTGCTAGGTTGAGTGTCCACCTAATCACTAGATGTGTCTTAAAACTAAGAAACTCTTAATGTCATGAGGAATCATGTATAATATGGAGGTATTGAGCTCATTCTAAAATAAGGTTAAGGTCTTTTCTTTTGAGTCTATCCGTTGATTTTCCAAACATAGCTAACTTATTGATAGTCATATCTTTGAAATCTTTAGAGATAATAATTGCCTACTTTAATCGAGAGTATTACTAAGGAACTCACATTCCTTAGGATGTAATGAACTATGGGGGCTTTTCTCCATAGAGATCTTTAGAACCCGATTTAAATAGACTCTGCTTTATTCATCCATGTAAAGTGGGGGAAAAATCTACGTATATTGACCCATTATGCTTTAGGAGTCCTTAGGTGATTAGGTCCGTGATTTCAATCTTTCAAGATAGTGCATTCCTTGATGTCATATCGATCACCTCAATAAGTACACCCTCAAATTTGTGTGGTGTCCCCCAAACACATAATCGAAAATGACACCACACTCATCTGATTATAACCAAATAAAGATGGCCCATGAAGATGAAAGAAACACTACGTTTCGAACCTCGATCAGAATCTTATACTATAGTGTCATACCTTTTGGCTTTAAAAATGCTAGTGCTACATACCAGCGGGCCATGTCTCAGATCTTCAATGAACTTATTCATCATCAGGTTGAATGTTATGTTGATGATCTTATAGTCAAAGCAAAGAAAAGGAAGTCTCTTTGACTTGAGAGTAGTTTTTGAACGGTTAAGATAAGTTATCCTTAAAATGAATCCCCTGAAGTGTGCATTTAGAGTAGCTTCAGAGAAATTCCTTGGGTTTGTTGTTTGGAATCGTGGAATAGAAATTGATCCGAAGAAGATCAAGGTGATATTAGAAATTCCACCCCTAAAGTCTAACTCAACTCAGATCATTCTGGTTGGTGTCTAAGATGCTTCATTCCAACCTATATGGGAGATGCCAACCATTCTCAACACTTGTCAAAAAGGATGTCAAGCTCAAGTAGGATGACAAGTGTCAGCATGCCTTCAATACATCAAACACTTTAATGAGCTAGCGTTCTAGCTATCGGTAAGCCTCATACTATATACTGCCACATTAGATGACAACCTTGGTGCTTTGTTGGTCAAACCAATGATGAAGGGAAAGAAAATTCTCTCTACTATCTCAATCATCATCTAATCCCTGCTGAGGCATACTATCCACTTATTGAAAAGCACTGCCTAGCTTTAATCTCTGCCTCCTAAAAGCTACGACACTACATGTTTTCTCATAAGGTGAATATGATCTCCAGGATCAATCCACTGCAATATCTCATGATTCGGCTGACATTATCTTGATGGTTGGCACGTTGGTCCATGATTTTGTCACAGTTTGACATCACTTTCATACCCTTTCGTGCAATGAGAGGACAAGCACTAGCAGATTTCTTAGTAGCACACCCACTTTCTGCTAATTCCCTACTTAGTGATAACCTCCCCAATGAACAAATCATGAACTTTGGGAACAATAGCATTCGCCTCTAGGAGATGTATTTTGATGGTGCAGCTTTCTTTCAAAAGGGAGAAGAACCACGATCTACTCTCCGAAAGAGGTAGGAATAGTTCTCCTAACTGGACATGATGTGATGAGATTCTCATCATCTATCCAATCTATGCACCAACAAAGTCAAATATGAGGCTCTAATTAGTAGTCTTGAGTTAGTCATTATGCTATGCATCTAGAGTATCAACATCTTGAGATTCTCAACTAGTTACCAACCAAATTATTGGGTCTTACAAGGTTCTAAAGCCTAAGCTCCATCATTACCGTAAGTACACCATGGAGTTATTGGCCCAAATCCTAGAGGAATTCATTTGTAAGATTTCTCGAGGAGAGAACACAGTAGCAGATGCATTAGCCAAGCTTTCCAAAGAGTTGGCATATCTTGAAGATGAGTCCATACCAATAAGGGTCCAAAATGGACAATTCTTATCCCTTGTTGATGTTGAACTCATCGAGAGACTCTCTTTGAATGGGAGGTTGTCCCTTAGGATGAGGAGTCAAATTGGATGCAACCTTTCATGGATTATCTAAATATAGGCAAACTTCCTCAAGAGAAGTCACTAGCACATCAGGTGAAGCAAAGAGCCCTTTCCTATGCTCTCATGGATGGCACCTTGTACCGGCGATCCTTCGATCATATGTGATTACATTTTCTGGACAAACATGATTCCCGTAGGATCGTGACCAAGGTACACTCAGGTTTATGTAGAGCACATCAATCTGGTCTGAAGATGAAGGCCAAGATCAAGAGACTATGAAACTATTGGCCTTCAATGATCACAGACTGCATGAACATAGTTAAGAGATCCCACTAATGTCAAGTACACGGTGTGGTCCTACCAACCACCCAACATTCTATGTCCTACATTGGCCTCATGGCCATTTGAGTGTTGGGGTAGTGATATAGTGGGTCTGATCGATCCTCCTTCTTCCAAGGGTCATCGGTTCATTCTAGCTACCACCAACTACTTTTCCAAGTGGGCAGAGGCAATCCCACTCAGTGGGGTCATAACTCAGGATGTGCTCCAATTTTTCAAGAACCATATCGTATATAGGTTCGGGGTGCCTCGATAAATTATATCTGATAATGGTACTGCATTCAAGAGCACCAAGATCAATAGTTTTTCCCGGAGACACAACATAGATTGGAGATATTCTACCATCTATTACCCAAGGGAAAATGGCTTAACAGAAGCCTTCAACAAAACTCTCATCCAAATATTAAAGAAGACACTCGACGACAACAAGCGATAGTGGCATAAGCAATTAGTTGAAGCCCAATAGGCTTACCGCACCACTTACAGAACTCCAACTCAATCTACCCCTTTCTTCTTAGTGTATGGATTTGAAGCAGTTCTACCATTTGAAGTCCAACTCCCATCATGTAGTATAGCTATGGGTAGTAAAATCACGATGGAGCATAACGCCAAGTTGCGGTTAGAAGAGCTCGAAGGTTTAGAGGGGAGACGCCTCTAGGCATGCTAGAACCTCGAGTTGTACAAAGACAAAATGATTCAAGCTCATAACAAGTTGGTCTGTCCTAAATCTTTTAAAGTATGAGAGCTTATTTTAGTTCTAAGGAGACCAATTATTGCTCGTCGAAAGATGGGAGGTAAGTTTGAACCCACTTGGGAAGGCCATTTTGCCATAGAGAAGGCCTACCAAGGAAGATTTTATCAGCTTATAAATTGTAAGGGAGAGTGCCCAATGCTTCCAATCAACGGGCTCTACCTAAAGAAATACCATCCATAAATCTTGTTTGAAAACAATTATCAATAAAACTTCTTTTCTTCTCAAATTATATCCCTCCCGTGTTTAGAAATATCTTTGCTTATGAATCTACCATGATGTGTTTAGGGTAGGTGTAAGGAACTCAAGAGGCATCCTATCCTATGTCATCACAACACCAACACAAATTACACACAACCACATTTAAAATAAACACATATCTTTTATTTCAGGCTATTTTGATGTGGGAGAAAGACCCATATGGCACTCATTCATTAGCTGCTCTAGGTCGAGCTGGTATGCTACCTTGTTAGTATGTCACCCCAGTGGTTATTTGTCTAGAGGATGTAAGTATACAAGCTTTCTTCCTAACTTGACCATTGCAAACTGACGAGCACCTTGTTAGTTTGGTAGGCTTTACTGCACAACCGGTAAGCTACCACATGTTGACTTTGTTTAAGAAGATGTAAGTCTACATGCTTTCTTCTTGGACTAACCATCATGATCTGACTAGGTCGAGTATATTTGAGGTTTAGGATAAGTCCCCAATGGATCCTTTCCTCCTAACTACTTCAAGTTTGGGTCTAGTCCTTACATGGGACTCCCCGCTTAATAGTAGCCCTAGGTTGGATAGCATCTATCCTGCAGATGACAGACTATCCCAATGATCATTTCCATTTGTGAGGATGTAAGTCTATAAGCCTTCTTCTCAGATTGATCATTGTAAATCGACGGGCACCTTAGATTGGTTGGTTATCGCCATACTAACAGTGACCCACTAGTGGATATAGCACTCATGGTAGATGTAAGTCAATAAGCTTTCTCCTAGAGTTGGCCACTGCATACCTATAGGCTTTCTTTTACAGGGTCTTGGATAAAGCCCATAGCGGCACCTCTCCTGTGAGAACTTTATTTGGATCACATCCTTAGTGACCCCATTTAGACACTGCCTAGGTTACTCTTGGATTGGACAGTCCCCCTTTCTTAGTAGCCACCCCATGGTTGGTCAATTTATCTTGCTGATATCTAGATTCTCCCTTGGTAGAATCTGATAGGACTAGGCTATAAGCTCCTTCTTAGTGTGGTCCCTCTATAGGGTCCATGCAAACATATAAACAAATATATATATATATATATATATATATATATATATATATATATATATATATATATATATATATATATATATATATATATATATATATATATATATATATGCTGATTAGGAGGACATCCCGTACCCTTTCCCAAGCAAGCATCCTATCTTTAAGGCGGTGTCGAAACTCCCTATAAGAATCTCCTGACTACTTTTGAGTTGAGATAAGTCCCGGGTAGGCACTCTCTCAGTAGTCACCCTTAGGTCAGGTTTGACTTGTTGTGCCACTGACAGGTCACCCCGGCGGTTTCCCTTGCATTGGGAGATATATGTCTATTACACATTCTCTCCAGCACGACCGTTGCTCACCAACGAGCATCCTTAGATCGAGTTCAATTTGTTGTGTTATCAACTGATCACCCTAGTGGTTCCTTGTTTAGGAAGTTGTAAGTTTACAAGCTTTCTTCCTGACTTGACTATTGCGCACCGAAAGGCACCCCTTAGGTTGGCTAGCTCTACCCTACAATAGATAGACTATCCCTTTGGATTTGTAAATCTAAGATAGGTCTAGCCTGATATTAGCTCCTTCTTTGTAGATCCATCACACACCGATAGGGTCCATCTAAAATTAAATTGATTCTGATTATTCTTGAGTCGATATGAGTCCACAGTAGCATTCACTCAATAGTCACCTTAGGTCAGGTTCGATTTATTGTGCTATCAATCGATCACCCAGTGGTTCCTTATTTAGGAAGATGTAAGTCTACAAGATTTCTTCCTGACTTGGCCATTGCGCACCGAAAGGCACCCCTTAGGTTGGTTAGCTCTACCTCATGGCTGGTAGACTATCCCTTTGGATTTACAAATCTAAGATAGGTCTAGGTTAATATTAGCTCCTTCTTAGTAGATCCATCACACACTGATAGGGTCCATCTAAAATTAAATTAATTATGACTATTCTTGAGTCAATATGAGTCCACAATGGCATTCACTCAAGTAGTTACCTTAGGTTGGGTTCGATTCATTATCTATCATCAGTGGTTCTTTATTTAGGAAGTTGTAAGTTTACAAGCTTTCTTCATGACTTGACCATTGCACAAAGACAACTCTTAGGTTGGTTAGCTCTCTCCTCAGTAGACTATTCCTTTGGATTTGTAAATCTAAGGCAGACAAGGCTAATATTAGCCCCTTCTTAGTAGATCCATCGCAGAGGGGTCCATTTCATCAAATCACCATCCTCCCTCCAGTGGAGTACAAATTAAATCCACTTTATCCCCAGCGGATCTGAGCTCATATCTCCAGCAGATGTGCCCTCAAAATCAAAATCATAACCTCTCCCTAATGGAGCCCTGAATCATGATCAAACCAAATTATCATCCCTAGTGGATACCCACCAATTAAACCAAATCAAATTTCTCCCCAGCAAGGGGAAAATCATATCCTCTCTCTGGTAGAGCCTTCATGAAATCAAACCAAATCAAATCCCTATCCCTAGTGGAAAATTCGAACCTTCTTCCCTAGTGGAAGGTTCATGCACTCATCCCCAACAGATCTTTTCTCCCCATATCATATCAAATCAACTCAAACCCTTATCCTCTATGGATAATCTAAACCTGCTTCCCTAGTGGAAGGTTCATATGCTTGATCCCTTAGCGACCCTTTTTTCCTCTCTTATGCCATTGGAATAAGTTGAGTTGCATTGCACTAAGATCTTGATTCTATCTACATCTCGGGTTTAGCAGTAGATCATTTTTTTTTGTGCAATCTTTGGGCGTTCGTCATCTTGGTCAACACCAATGCGTATGCATTGTCATTTGGCCCTTTTTGACCTCACTTTTGGAGTGAGTTCTCAACTCCCTCATCATAGATCTAGGATTCTTGTAGACACTAAGAGTCCCTTAGTCTTAAGACATTTTTAGCGATTAGGTTAACACTTAACCTAAGTCTAGAGACTTAAAAAGATTAGCCATGGGAATAGGTCATGCCTCAGGGACTTAAAAAAACTTGCCTACCCAATAGCTCAAACCCAATCCATGCTTCCTTCCTGAAACCAAATCTCAAATTCAAATCCAAATCTAAGTCCAAATTCCAAACCAAATGATTGAAACCTATAATCAAATCCAAAATCAAAACCCTTCTTAAGCCCTTTGATTTCATCTTATGGACTTAGCCTTAACCAAATTCAAATCAATCCAATTCATTTGATTTTCTCAAAATATCAATTCAATTTTTCAATCAAACTATCAAATTTCAATTCAAATCCAACTTCAAATGATTCAATCCCAATGATCATAACTAAATCCAAACTAAATAAATTTCCTTCTAAGCCTTTATGACCAACATTCATGAGTTTGGTCAAATTTACTTCCAAATCACTCCAAACTCAAGTGATTTTCTCATGAATCATTTATATCTTCATTTATATTCTCAAATATAAATGAAATATAAATTCAAATAGCCAAAACTAAATCCAAAATCAAACCAAAATCCAATTTATACCCTTTAAACTAATTCCTTGAACTTGGTCAAATCCTATACAAATAAAATCAAAACCAATAGATTTTCTCATGAATCAATCATTCCTTCAATCATTTATCTAAATATAAACATAAACTACAATCATCAAGCCAAATCAAAATCAACTCAAGTCAAACCCAACCTAGTCCATTTGACTTGAAATATTCAAATGAACCAAAACTCATTTGAACCCAAACCAATTGCAAATGAATTTATATGTTAATCTCAAGTCCATATATAAACTCAACCAAATCAATCCCATCTCAAAATCAAGCCAACTAAACCCAATTGGCTCACTTGACCCAAAGTGGCCAATTTGACCTACATGAGTCAAAATCTAATTCAATTCAAATCAAAGTGAATTAAGCCAATCAAACTTCATGTCATGATTGTTGATCATCCTAGGTTAATCAATTGTCATGAATTGGGTCAAACCAAGCCAACATAGCTCGTTGACCAAGTCAACCCTTTAACACATATGAACCCAAACTAACCAAATTATAACCTAAACCAAATTAATTACAACCAATGGCTCAAGTTCATTCCAAATTGATTATTGAACATGACCAAAGCCATAATTAAGCCCAATTTGACCAATTCATCTACCTAAGCCAACTTAGCTCAAATTGACCTAAAGGATTAAATTGGCCAAAATCCAAATTAAATCCAAATTGATTCAAACCAAAGCCTACAATCATTTTCAATTAACCAATTGACCTTAATGATTTTATATGTTGTTTGGAGTGGTTTTAAACATGAATTGAGAATTTTTAGTCATTTCTCTAGAGAGTACACTCTTGAGTGTACACTCTATACACCCTGGATGTATTTCTTGTCTATTACACCACTTTAATCTAATAAAGTTAATTTTAGTAAATTTCAATGTAGATGACTATAGAAGAAGTTTATACAATG